>CM056059.1:235464326-235654326 GCA_029574335.1 Rana kukunoris | reverse complement strand
CCCCCCCCCCCATTTATTTTAAAGCTAAAAATTTCTTTTGTATTTTTGTTTATATATTTTTTTTTGATAATAAAAGGCCCGGAGGTTCCCCAGGGCCCCCCTTTTTTATGTATTTTTAAATAAATGTTTATTTTTTTTTATTTTTTTTTAGGGGTCTGGAGGTCCCCAGGGCCCCGGATGGCTACCCCCCTTTTATATATATATATATATATATATATATATATATATATATATATATATTTTAATTTTTTTTAGAAATTTCATTTTTTTTGTTAAAGGCCCCCCTTGCTTCTCAATTTCAGGCGGCAGCAACCCCCCCCCCCCCCCCCCAATTCTCTGCTACAGAGGGCCCTTGCCTTAAGCTGTGTAAGGGGCCCCAAAATTCCTGATGGCGGCCCTGCGCATACCTCCCAAGACGCACTGATTCTGTGGGACTTTCCGCTTCTTCACGCAGTCCCGGGAAAGGGTTATTTTTCCTGCACTGCAATAGGAGGCAGCACGGAAGCAGGAGGAACCGGAGCGGTGTGTGGAGGACTGTGGCTGCTGAAGGGAAGAAAGCCAACAGCCGGGCTAATGACAGTCTGTGGGCCTGGCTGTCAGCACAGATGAGAGGCACTCCCCCCCCCCGCTCAACAACTTTGATTCCCCCCTCCGTCCAGGGGGCCCCTTCAACACTCAAGCCCAGGGGCCCCCACCACCCTAAGTCCTGCCCTGGTTGTGAGCATGATATTTGGTCGTAGAAGTCGCCGTTCCAAAATAACAACGACTTTTCTGACCAATTGTTGGGCCCAAAACATTGATCTCACTAATGTTGTGCACTTTTTTAGTTTAAAGTGAGATCAATTGTGTTATTAATGTTGATGTATTATTAAAGAACTTCTCTTACTGTAAAATAAGACAATATACAGTAAAAGGAGAGTCTGCTCAGCAGTTGGTGACACATGTGGACTCATTTGCAGAATTGTTGGCCACAAGAATAATCCATTTATGGGTTCACACAGAGGTGAGGTGATCCAGTGTATACTTGGTTTGCCTACATGTTTGAAATTATAACAAAGGTACAAAAAATGTAATAATGTTTGGGAATGCCTAGAATCCTGTGTTCTGCCCAGAGGGGGCTGTTCAAAACATCAATCGTCCCACAAATGGTCTAAACCAAAACAGATTCCTCTTTCAGGCCTCTTCATCTTTCCATTTTCTTTATTCTCGTAGGGCGGAATGAAGCTTCTACACAGGAGCAGCAAGGCAGCACCCAAGCCCCACCCCCGCGGGATGATGATGCCACTACATCCGGTAAAGTAACATATTAACACAGCTTCAGCTAATCTAGATGTAGGCCTGCTAAATTTTAATACCTGATTTGGTCATACATTTCAGGAGCTGGTGGCGGCTTGGATACCCACAGTGCTCATCTCCTAATTTCCCAGGTCCAGTCCTGCAGGGATGACATTGAGGATATGAACCAGGAGATACGGAAAAAGACCAAAGAAGTGGAAACCAAATTAAAAAATATAATTGATGTTCTGGGGAGGGTTTGATTTTGAGGGTTTTAGTTTTGTAATGTTTGTTTAAAAAAAAATATATATATATATATATATGTTTTAATCAAAAAGACCAAAAAAAAATAATTATATATGTTTTAATCAAAAAGACCAAAACAAAATAAAAAAAAAATTATATATGTTTTAATCAAAAAGACCAAAAAAAAAAAAAATTATATATGTTTTAATCAAAAGACCAAAAAAAAATTAAAAAAAAAATTATATATGTTTTAATCAAAAAGACCAAAAAAAAAATTATTTATGTTTTAATCAAAAAGACCAAAAATAAATAAATAAATAAATTATATATGTTTTAATCAAAAAGACCAAAAAAAAAAAAATTTGATATGTTTTTATCAAAAAGACCAAAAAAAAAAAAAGTTTCTATTTTTTTAAATCAAAAAGCAAAAATATTTTTCAAAAAATTCTAACAATTATTACCTCATTCTGTTTGTTAAAAACCTAATTGTTGAAAAAGTAAAGAGATTTTGATATCTAAAAAAAAGTGTGTGTGGTTTTGCTTAAAATACCAATAACTGTACATGTGATTTTTTAGGATGTCACCTAGGAAATTAGTTAAGGAAAATACACTTGACACTACATGTAGAAGAATATGAAAAAATATGAAACATTGAAAAACACAAGCGAGACATAAAAATGTTTGCATCAAGATTTTAAATTTTTGGAAACAGAAATTAAAACACATTTGGTTGTGATGGTATGGCCCCCCTACCCATAAAGTATTGTACGTATTTGTCCCTCACTTCACGGGCACTCTGGGGGGGGCAGTCCTTGATGGGCAGCTTCAAGACCTGGCAATGTTTGCTCTGTTTCAAAAAGTACAGCCTCGGGTCCAACCGGGGCAAGATATGTTGTCGATTGTCTTCTCAAAAAATTGTGAAGTATGCAACAAGCAAAAATAATATAGTTCCACTTGTACTCCGCCATGTGGAGAGAGGTCAAGAAAAGGCGGAACCGGCTGGCCATTATTCCGAAGGTGTTCTCCACCACTCTCCGGGCTCTGGCCAGCCGGTAGTTAAAGACCCTCCTCTCTGGGGTGAGGGTCCACTGAGGGAATGGCCTCATAAGATGGGGTCCCAACGCAAACGCCTCATCAGCCAAGAAAACAAATGGCAACCCTTCAAGATTCTGGTCATCCGGTGGCAATGACAGATCCTCCTCTTGAAGGCGAAGCGCAAACTCGGTCTGCTTGAAGGCTCCCCCATCCGAAATCCGTCCATTCATCCCGACATCCACAAAAAGGAATTCGTACTGCGCTGACACCACCGCCATCAGCACAATACTATTGAACCCCTTGTAATTGTAGAACTGGGATCCTGAACGGGGTGGAGGCACGATGCGGACGTGCTTCCCGTCGATGGCTCCCCCGCAGTTGGGGAAGTTCCACCGCCTCTGAAAGTCCATGGCCACAGACTGCCACTCCTGTGGCGTGGACGGAAGCTGTGGAAGAAAAAAATAAGAAAAAAAAAAATTATCCCCGAAACATTGCAAGCTGATTATACAAAGACATTATAAGCATTAAAACATTTCTTTGAACTAGCATATTATACATAAATAGATTTAGTCAATTCTCACAGTAAACACCCCCTCTGATGTGCCAGTGCCCAAGTTTTGTGTGGGCCTAGATGAGTGTACATAGACTTTTAAAACACATTGGAGGGGAGGGCTAGATGAGTTTGGGAGTACACAAAAAAAAAAAAAGTGTACATAGACTTTTAAAACACATTTTGAAGGGGAGGGCTAGATGAGTTTGGGAGTACACAAAAAAAAAAAAAAAAGTGTTCATAGACTTTTAAAACACATTTTGGAGGGGAGGGCTAGATGAGTTTGGGAGTACACACAAAAAAAAAAAGAAAAAAGTGTACATAGACTTTTAAAACACATTTTGGAGGGGAGGGCTAGATGAGTTTGGGAGTACACAAAAAAAAAAAAAAGTGTACATAGACTTTTAAAACACATTTTGGAGGGGAGGGGGGCAAACATGACAATGGATATAACACAATACATTGGGAAGTGACTAGGCTAGGTGTGTTTGTGCCCAGGATAGCATGCTGGGAGGTAAGTGAAGGGAAATAGGCATGTAGGCCAAAAAAGGGGCATCATTAAACTTTACAGCATGCATGGGGGCAAAGGGGACATTCACAGCATATTCCAAACGGTATTTATGGAAGGAGGAGATAAGTGCAATACATTAGCATACATTATATACATCAAATGAGATAGTAAAGGAGAAAACTTACCCTCATATATTCCTCCTGTAGAACCTGGATGATAGCAGAGCAGGTATCAGGAATAATAAGGCCCAGAGCCTGGGGGGAGATGCCCGTAGAGAACTTTAAGTCCTGAAGGCTTCTCCCAGTTGCCAGATAACATAGGGTGGCAACTAGCCTCTGCTCAGCACCAATAGCCTCCCGCATAACGGTGTCCTGCCTGGTAATATAGGGGGACACCAAGGCCAACAGGTGCTGGAAAACGGGATCCGACATCCTCTGGAAATTCCTGTAATCTTCAGGATTATTTTCCTGAAGCTCCCGCAGCAAAGGCATATGTGAGAATTGGTTCCTACGGAGCAACCAATTCTTGGTCCATGAACGCCTCCTCACCCTGTTCATGGACTCGTCATCTAGGTATAAAAGCAATAGACCTATAGACATGGCACGCACAGCACGAGCTCGCCGATGACGAGATGCCTGCAACATGGCTACAAGGTTCGAAACGAACGTCTAAACAGAATTGCACTAAACAGACCGCACTGAAGAACAGCAAGACCTATGAAGAACGACCTGAAAATCAAAAACGGGCGGACAGAACCGCAATGTAAAACAATACGACCTGACCGCACGCCCCGATAGCCAAGATACGAACCCACAAGTACAAACTGAACGGCAGAGATCGATCTGAAAAGCACGAAAACTGAGAAGCGCGAATCGTCACTCACCAAACTTTTACTAACACGCGTAAACACGAGATTAGCAAAAGGAGCCCAAGGGTGGCGCCAAACCAAACGTACGTCCCCTTTATAGTGCCGTCACACGTGGTGAACGTGAGATCGACGAGATTTGGACTTTGAACGTGTGTACGCAAAGCAAGCTCATCGAGCTGCTCGACGAGCAGAACGGGAAACTCGATGGGCGGAACGATGTGTTTGGCCCGTCGAGTTTCTGGGTCGTGTGTACGCCGCCTCAAGGTTTGACCTCATATTAGATGATTTTGGTAAATCTGAATACAAAAATCTGCAGAAAATCTGATGGTGTGTATGGGGCTTTATTAGAACTGCAATGAGCTTTACTGCACAAGTCTGCTAATTTTAAAATGACTGTGGTGGACAGCGGTAGCTGTTGTTTCATTTTTAGTCACCAGCTCCACCATCTTGGCCCCACAGTTCATCCTAAGGTTAGCTGCAGCTCTGTAAGGTGTCCTAATTTATTATCCATTTACTTTTATATGCCTACGGTCATTAAATAGCCCTTACAGTTTGATATAATGTTAACAGAACTGAAAACACATCACATATAAAATTGTGAATGTGTGACAGTTGACATAGAGGACTAACTGTAATTTGATAGCTTTCAAAATCCTTAGCTGTCTGTAGTATGGCTTGTTTATTAATTTACCCCAGGCATGGATCACACGTTGGCGTAGCATGCAGTCTTTGAAAATCTTCATAGAAGTGCTAAGGAGAAAAACCAAATGGCTCAACCTGTCACTATTAGTTTCTACAAGAACGTCTTATTCAAGCAATTTCTTACATTTTTCCCTAGTAGCATGGCTTTTTGTGTCCTGTACAATTTTGTTTTTACACATATAAAATATCAGTTAATCTGTTATGTTTGACAACAGAACATCCTACGGAAAAAAACTGTCCCTGCAATTCATATAAATATCTTGAACTGACAATTACTCTCCTGGCTGCATCAGTTAAGTTTACCTCTGCAGTGTCCTACTTTAAACACCCATGGCCACATAGCCAAGGATATGCTTTACTTTGAAGATGATAGAGGAGCACTCTGTTTTCAAAAGCAAAGCAATCATATTGGCCAATGGAGTCGCTTGTACTTCCAGGCTCTGAATCAGATGCCCTCTTACATGCAGGGCTGGATTTTCCACTAGGCCCATTAGGAGGGGAGGGGCACCTATTAGTATGAGTTTTTTTTTTTTACGCTCTTTTTAACCCTTTAGCTACCAGATTTATACTTAGTACAAACCTGACAGCAGGGTTTTCACACATAATTCTGTGGTGGCAGCCACTGGTGACAGCGAGGGGATATATTATTGCAATGTGCATTGTAATAATACATCAAGTGTAGCACAGAAGAGACATGCTGGGTCTTTTACACCCAGCATGTCTTATTAAAGGGGTTGTAAAGGTACATATTTTTTTCCTAAATAGCTTCCTTTACCTTAGTGCAGTCCTCCTTCACTTACCTCATCCTTCTATTTTGCTTTTAAATGTCCTTCTTTCTTCTGAGAAATCCTCACTTTCTGTTCTTCTGTCTGTAACTCCACACAGTAATGCAAGGCTTTCTCCCTGGTGTGGAGTGTCATGCTCGTCCCCTCCCTTGGACTACAGGAGAGTTAGGAAGCTCTCTATGTTGCAGATAGAGAAAGGAGCTGTGTGTTAGTGGGCGTCCTGACTCTCCGGTAGTCCAAGGGAGGGGTCGAGCACGACATTCCTCACCAGGGAGAAAGCCTCGCATTACTGTGTGGAGCAACAGACAGAAGAACAGGAAGTGAGGATTTCTCAGAAGAAATAAGGACATTTAAAAGCAAAATCAAAGGATGAGGTAAGTGAAGGAGGACTGCACTAAGGTAAAGAAAGCTATTTAGGATTTTTTTTTTTTATCTTTACAACCCCTTTAACCACTTAAGGACCGCCTTCCGCACATTTACGTCTGCAGAATGGCACGGCTGGGCACATCAACGTGTATATATACGTTGATTTTTGTACCCAGCCGTGGGTCGCGGGCGCGCGCCCGCGACCCGGTCCGAAGGACCGGGACCGCGGGACTCGCGGACCCGATCACCGCTGGAGTGCGGCGATCGGTCCCCGGAGCTGAAGAACGGGGAGAGCCGTGTGTACACACGGCTTCCCCGTGCTTCACTGTGGCCGCAGCATCGATCACGTCATCCCTGTTATAGGGGGACGTGATCGATGATGTCACACCTACAGCCACACCCCCCTACAGTTGTAAACACACACATAGGTCACACATCCCCTACAGCACCCCTTGTGGTTAACTCCCAAACTGCAACTGTCATTTTCACAGTAAACAATGCAATTTACATGCATTTTTTGCTGTGAAAATGACAATTGTCCCAAAAAATGTGTCAAAATTGTCTGAAGTGTCCGCCATAATGTCGCAGTCATGAAAAAAATCGCTGATCGCCGCTATTAGTAGTAAAAAAAAAAATGTTTTTATGAAAATGCAATAAAACTATCTCTTATTTTGTAAACGCTATAAATTTTGCAAAAACCAACCGATAGGTAGAAGAATACGTTTCGGCCTAAACTGAGGAAAAAAATAAAATATTATATATATTTTGGGGGGATATTTATTATAGCAAAAAGTAAAAAATATTGAATTTTTTTCAAAATTGTCGCTCTATTTTTGTTTATAGCGCAAAAAATAAAAAACGCAGAGGTGATCAAATACCACCAAAAGAAAGCTCTATTTGTAGGGAAAAAAGGACGCCAATTTTGTTTGGGAGCCACGTCGCACGACCGCGCAATTGTCAGTTAAAACGACGCAGTGCCGAATCGCAAAAAGGGGCCTGGTCCTTTGGCAGCATTTTGGTCCGGGTCTTAAGTGGTTAAAGACAACCTGTCACCTAAAACTCATCACATGGCACGTCAGAGTGAGAGCAATAATTCTAGCACAAAACCTCCTCTGTAACACTAAACTGATGACCTATAGGGGGCTTTTGAAGCAATGACTATAGAAAATATAGGGTACTAAAGTATGTCGCCATTTCATGGCTGCACATAAATGTAAGGTTTGACATGTTGGGTATCTATTTACTTGGTGCAACATTGTCTTTTAAATTCTACCAAGTAATGTGGTAGTTCATTGTGTTTGTCTTCCCTAAAATTTACTTTAGTTTGTTTTTTACTGAAATGTTGCGTTCCCTAGACCTTTGCAGGGATTTATAAAGAAAAAAAGCTGGTGTGCTTCAGAATTCTCTGCCTATAGGCTCCTGCGATGTAGATCCGGCCCTGCTTACATGATATTTTACATGATATTTTAAAAAGGAGTGTCATATAAAAAAAACCTTAAGGTTAGTCTACTCAAATGTATATTTTAGAAAAAGGTGGAACTAGGAAGGCTAAATTATTATTACCTAATGTTCTGTATGTCGTGACTCTGTCAATAGCAAGATCTTTTTGACAAAATTCCCAACTCTGTTTCTGTCAATCTGAAAGGGTGAGTTCCCTCCATAATGGCCATAGCAGGTATGCAGACCCAAGAACTAAAGTGGAAATATGTCACCAATAAAGTTCTTGAGAGATATTCAAAAATATCAGTGATTTACTCATCAGTAATTACCAAGAATGAAACTATCAGTTTTGTGAGGAAATGACCCTATATAAAAACACAACATAAACATGATCTATAAGCACTATGGTACATGGGCAGTAAATGATTAACCAAGGAATATAAACAGTAAGATTGGTGTTCCATGACTGCTATGAGAAGTGGGGGTCAGTTTCATATAAGGTTCATTTATGGAAATTGCTTTGAACAAGTCAACTGCAACCTGCAATTTAAGCGAAATATTTTATCAACCACTCTAAATATTCCAAATGAAAAAACAAAACAAACTATAGTATGTATTATATTGAAAGGGATTACTGTTATAGTCATCTTTATCAAATAATATATGCCAGTACACCAGCCAAAAGCAATGACAGCAACTGATTAATGTCTCCTTCCCCACACTGCCCAATAGAAGCATCGTGACACTACAGTACACAAACACAACATCAATTGGCATGTAATTTCATGTTTAATGTCTATTCACACCTGTCTGTTTTTTCTGCAGTAAACCATATACGATCTATTTTATACTATAATAAAATGTATTTCAAGTTGAAATCCCATTATATACTACATGACTGGTTCATATTTATGTTTGGCTGTTTATGGGAAATGATAAGGACCCACTTATATCAATGTGTGCATTATAATGGGATCAGCAATGTACACTAAGGGGTTGATTTACTAAAGGATTTACTAAAGGCAAATACACGTTGCACTGCAAGTACACTTGCAAGTGCAGGCGCTTTAGATCTGAGGGGAAGAGCTGAAATGAGGGGAAGCTCTGCTGATTTTATCATCCAATCATATACAAGCAAAAATTGTGTTTTTCATTTTCCATGCATGTCCAGTTCAGATCTACGGTGACTGCACTTCCAAATGCACTTGTAGTGCAAAGTGGATTTGCCTTTAGTAAATAAACCCCTAAGTGTGTATGGGTTCTAAATAGAACCAGTAACATAAGGGCATTTGTAGTAACCAAAAACGACACTCTTGAATTTTCAGTCTGTGGATCTACCTACCACCTGCACCTAATAGCAGACACTCACAAATCATATAAAACATATAAATGTTTTTTATTTTATCATTTATTAACAGTTTTACCCTCCTCATTTAGTCCAAATAGAGGATCAAATATTGGTCTTGAGCTCAAATGGGAGTTAGGTGAGCCTTCATGGAGGCCTTTCAGCCTAATGCTAATTTTTGCTCTGACAGAGACAGAATACAGGAGATGTGAGCTCAATGAATAGAGCAGACAAATATGATCCTTTTTTTTTTTTTTTACATTAAAGTGTGTAATTAGAATGGCCATACAAGGCAAACACCAAGGGCCAGATTCAGGTAGTCCAGAGCATCTTTGCTCTGGAGTAACGCTTCTCATTTGCGTTGTGCTGCAGAAATTTTAGGAGCAAGTGCTGTCATTCACGAAGCACTTGCTCCTAAAGTTGCGGCAGCGCATCGCAAATGAGCCAGCGGAATTCAAATTGGGCGGGTACGGGGCGTGTAGTATGCTAACTAAGCGCGATCCCGCCGCCAACGTACTGCGCATGCGTCGAGAGTCAAAACATCCCCGTGCGCATGCTCCAAAATCTGTGAATGAACGTCAATGACGTCACATTCCCATTCATGACCGTTTTACGCAAGCGACGTTTTGTTTTTTTTTTCCGACGCGATGACGACGCCTATACCTAACATAGGATATTCCAACCCCATGTAGGTATAACTATGCGCCGCGTATCCCGTCCGGAAACGTCGTAACGTCACTGCGTCGCGCCGGAATGCGATCGTGAATTGCCGATTTCCGCTCATTAACATATTTTTTGAGCGGAAATCGGCGGGAACGCCCCCGGCGCCATTTTTAAGTTGAAGTAACGATGCGATGGCGAAACTCAGTTACGCTGCTCGCATCGGAGCTTCAACCCGGCGTTTCTTGTTTTCTGGTTACAGAAAACAGAAACGCCGGCTCAAAGTCACAGTTAGGCTGGAGGATCACTGGATCCGCCAGCCTAACTGTTCCTGAATCTGGCCCCAAGAGTCAATTACGCTCCAGTTGTGAAGACAAGGAGAAAAAGTGGAATAAAAAGCTACGGGAGACATCCTTCTGAGTAGTATTCAGTTGTACATATATGGAAAGTATAGCAAAAATATATATATTTAGAGTATACTAACATTAATAAGGTTGCTGGATCCTAGGGTCAAGCAACTTATTTTATCACATGTGGAAAATATGACTGTCTCTACACAGAGTGTACAGTACGTAGTTGTACTCAATGGTCGTTGGGGTGTAACATAGATTCTTGCACTGGCTATTCTGTAATCAGATCCAGTGTACAATGGCAAAGAGGATGAGGCCCCAAAATGGAACCAATGTGTGCTCAGTATAGGCACCTATTAAATAAAAAGGCGCTTTCAAGTGGATTCTTCAGGAAGGTTGGTATTTATTGATTGTAAGAACAAGTTTAAGCACAAGTTTTAACTTGTTCTTATGATCAATAAATACTGAACTTCCTGAAGAATCCACTTCGAAGCATCTCTTTATGTAATGAGCACCTCTGCTGACCACACATTGGTTCCATTTTGGGGCCTCATCCTCAAAACCAAAACATTGACATCTCTAATTTAACTGGACAATAATCAGGTTGTATTGGGCTTCAATGGATGACCATATCTGATTGTCCAAAGCACTGAATATGGGAAATATTTTTTTTACTTTCTGTGAAGAATGACAGCATTAGGGAACAACGGAATTGACATATTTTAGCTACTGGCATCAGCCAAGCCTTGGTGTTCTGTTGACAAACTTTAAAGTAGGCAGATGTCCCACCACCTGTTGTTCTCCATTTCCATGGAAAGCCTCATTTCTCATAGTTGTAAACAAATCTAGGAACTGAATTATAGCATTCTCATCTCTATTGAAGAGGTTCAGTCGGTGCAGAGTGAATGTATTTCTTATCTTATCTCTACATTGCTTTGAAAATGCAGTACAGCGTGTTCTTTTTAGAAGTCATTCACATTGACATTTATGAATAGGTAGTTTCATCCATGAAAGTGAATTACTTACTAAGTATTTTGAAAAAAGAAAAAAAAAGAAAAACAGAAACAAAGGGAAATGTTTTACGTGTTCTCATGTACTCATTTAGAAATGACAATATAAACATTCTGTAAAATAGTTGTTTTAACATGAATTTTATAGATATACTGTACTTTTTTAAGCTTTATATATGAGGTAAGAGTAAAACTGGCTATATACTACTAGATTTTATTCAAAAACATTTTTTAAGAGCGTTTGTTTGATTTTCTAATTGTCAGTGGGGTCAAATTCTCTACACTTTTGACCACAATGATGATACATTTCGGAGGAGCAGCATGGATTTTTTTTTTAACCAATGAACTTGTATGTGGTTTTCGTTCAGGAAATTATACTTATTCCAAAATTGAATGTTAAAAGTAAATGTAAAGTTTAAGTACTTTTGAACAACATTCATTTAATTATCAAATGCACAAAGAATTTCCGTACAAATATTTGTCCAAACAATTGCTCGCCAGCTTCAGACTCTTTTTTTGTTTTATTGCTTACTTTTAACTTGTTGGAAAGTATTCTTTTTACTTCCTGTGAGGTTAGTAAAAAAGTGAAGCAAAAAAAGCCTCAATGGGCATGCAGATAAAAATAGTTTAAGACAAGAAAATATAATATACCTTCCTATCCAGGGCTTTTTTCTAAGAGAATAGGTGCAGGAACTCCCCCTTCTGAGTCACTACTCGTCTCTGCCCCCTACCCACCTCTGAGAATTGCCACTTGGTTCCACCCCCTACCCACCTCCCAGTACCGGCCATTTTAGAGAATACAGAACCATGTTATTTTGTGGTATGGTATTCATTAATAACAAGAAAATAAATAAAATAAATCCTCTGCAGCCAGCGGAAATAAACCCCACCTCAGCAATAATAGATCCCCCAGCAACAATAGATACTCCCAGCAACAATAGATACCCCCAGCAACAATAGATACCCCCAGCAACAATAGATACCCCCGGCAATAATACATACCCCTGGCGATAATAGATACCCCTGGCAGCAATATATACCCCCGGCAGCAATAGATACTGTACACCCCCGGCAGCAATAGATCCCCCCCCGGCAGCAATTGATTCCCCCCCGAAAGCAATAGATTCCCCCCGGAGCAATAGACCACCTGTTACAAATTACCACCCCTGCAACAATAGACCACCTTTTAGAAATTACCACCCCTGCAACAATAGACCCTCAGCAGCCAGCATCAATAGACTCCAGCAGCCAGCAACACTAGACCCCCACACAAACATAGATTCCTGACAGAATATCCCATTACCCATTGCCATGACATATATTCAGTGCTAGAGGTGCCGGGACTGCGTTCCCCCCAAGTTCCCACTGAAAAAAAACCCTGTTCCTATCTATTTACTAATGCTAGCAGCATAAGGATTAAACATAGTCAATGTTGATTGAGCGAATGAAGTTCTGCTTTGAGTGTAAAGACCTTAAAGATGGCCATAGAAAAGGAGATCCATCTACCCATTCAGTTAAAACATTGTGTGGACTGGATAATGAAGGAGCAGCAGTGCAATAATGAGTCTGCTCACTCTGCACTCTCCTGTTAATATGTTCAGCTCATGTGAATGCAACAGAACCTCCATGTGCTCTCGCTTCACTTCCCAGTCCAAGTGTTGCTGTGCAGGGAATTACAGGAGTCTGATAACAAAACAGAGTCAGGTAATACAATAACTGCATTTAAATACATTCATTGATTTTTTTTTTTATTATTAATTCATAACTACATTACTTTTTATTTCTGCCTGAAATCCCTCTATTTCAGTGCATATGGATACATACAAATACTAGTGAAATCTCCCCCAATTCTCAAGTTCCCCTGCCAACTTTTCCAGATAAAGCTAATTCCTACGGAATTGTGTTCTGTTTATCCCACACTCTGTTCTACATTATGTGATCAGGTATCAGAGATGGAATTCACTCTCATTCTCAATACAATTATTATTGCATGAAGTTTGAAATAGTCAGACATGCACCATACTTGATATATAGTAGCCATTTGTGTCAAAATGACAAATCCAAGCATGTACAGACAGCCAGAAACATGCATTGATTTTGAAGCATGCCAAAACTCTAGTGAGATAGGCTGCAAGAGCCTCTTTGGCTAATGTGTGCATCTGAAGGCCAAAGATTTTGGATTCATTCTGTGCATGACATTAGACTTTGGTATCCATTAGGCTTAAAGTCTATTACTGCAGCCAATGTTAATGGGAATGCTAATGGCCTTTGTGAGTCAGCAATTTATATTATCAAGTTTTTTTTTTTTAAATGCATAAATACATCAAATGAAACAGGTGCATTGTATACATGTAACTCTAAGATTATATTATATATATAACACTATTACTAAATACTTATCTTTAGCTCACCAGTGACTATATTGTGAATGGGGAAAAAAAGCCAAACTGCCCTGAGCCTGTTGTTGTGCCATACTCACAAATATACTCATTGATGGCCCTCTACTGCATGTGCAGCCATTGCAGCATTGCCAAAGTTAAGTTCCACCCGGTGGGAATGTCACAAATCAGGCGGTTTATGGTTTATGGGTAGGTGGAATTCCTGCTGAATTTCAGTCAACCGAACACTGACTGTGTATGATCGTCTCAAATGGCTTGCAACACTGGGTACATGTTTAAAAAACACTGCACCACCAAATTGAGTACATGTGCCATGCATGGTACATGTGTCAACTTTCCCTGTCGAAGAGCAGACAGAAGGATAGTGCAATTATATAAACCACCTCTGGACCTGTTCCTGCAGAGTTTAAAAAATCTCTGCTCCGGTTTGGATCCTGTTCCCTAGACAGACAAGCTAAGGCACTGCATAGCATCTGTTAGCCTGACAAGTTGAATAGCCCCTTGAATGCTTAGGGGGTACTGGTCGTTCATAGGACAATTCAGCAGAGGAAGGCATGGAGGAGGGGGGTGGAACTGACAGATCTCACATTATCACCATCAACTGTATGGAGCTGTGGTGGCACAAAAGGCACCAAAACAGAGCCCTGTTCTGCATCCTTCCTAGTAGAGTTACCCAGTGTGCTGTGAGTAAAATGTATCATTCCTGACCATCCTTGCTGGACCATGTGTCAGCAGTAATGTGGACCTTGCAGCTGACTGTCTAGCCCAACGATGCCAAAACATTGCCTTCCATGTGATGGTACAAAGCTAGAATGGCCTTACGTAAAAAGAAACAGCAACTGGGAACCTACCATTTTGGTACAGCACATTCTGCAAATTCACGGAAGGTGACAAAATCCAGGAGTTGAACAAAGTCAGCAATTTGGACAAGCTGGAATTTAGATGCTGGGCATGTCAGGGAGTGTATTTTTTTTACTGCAGCAGCTGGGATGGAGAAATGTGATTGCTATACTCTACAGCTGGTGTTGTGCTACTATCAGACATCAAGAACCTCTGACACCCTTTACTATACCATAATCCCTGTCAGTGAAGGCTGCTGAGAGGTCATGAGATATAGTAGGGCTAGACATGAAAGGTAAGGAGTAGAAGAATTGTCGTCCCTTTTGTGTGGCTTTCAGGTGCGCTTGCCAATGGGCTAAGTGGTGGGAGGTTAAATACCTTTGAAAGCATGTGGTACTCAAATGGCTGGTGTTTTTGCCACTACTGATCTGCTTGCGGTAGAGATTGCAAATTGCAACAGTGTGATCGGCTGCACATGTGATAAAAAAAAGGCCCACACAGCAGAGCTGTGGGAAGTAAGCCGGGAGATAACAGCTCCACAATCTGATGGAATAGGGTTGCTGCTCTCTACTCCTTCATGATTGCTGCCTCTGGAGAACATCCTGTCTTATTGAATGAAAAGTGGTGTTTGGTGCACTTTAAATTGAGGACGGACGTTGACAGAAATGTAAAAACTATAAAAAATAAATAAATATATATATATATATATATATATATATATATCATAGTTGTGCGCACAGGGTGTGCCAGTTGTGCCCAGGCACACCCTAATCACCCTGTGCAGCACAGATTCCATCTACTGCCCTGGCTCCCATCTTTCCCCCTGCAGCGCTGCCAGCTTCCCTCCTCTCCTATCGGCTGTTGCTCCTAGGATGTTTTAGGAGTGGGGAAGGGGGCAGTAAATATGTAACTTTCCTTTCTGAATGAACACCGTGAGCAATCGGTAGTGTGTGTTTGGGCTTTGGGGTGCACACCCTAATGCAGTAGGCTGCGCACACCTATGATATATATATATATATATATATATATATTAGGGCTGTGCAAATTAACTTTTAATCGATCGATTAATCTTTAATTTTTTTGATCGATCAAAATCTTTTTGATCGATTAAAACTCTTTTGATTGGTACTCATCTCTCCGCCGGCTTCTGGGCCTTCAGGGAGTTCTGTTGGAGATCCGGTAATGTCACAGACACCGGCGGGGCTTACCGTGTCCATCTGAAGGGCTCCTTTGCTGTGCCTTCATATCTGCATGCCGGTGGGACCTTACTATCTGCCACATGCAAGGGCTGTTACACGTCCCTCTATCAACCTGGGATTCTACAACCATCCATTGGGAGTTGTGATAATTCCCTTCATGGGATATCTACATGCCGACGGACTGATGTTAACTTCTCTTCATCTGGATTCAGCAGTAGTATCGTTGTACACATTTTTATACCAGTATCATACTTGGCTACATGTTATGACTGTTTTTGGTACCGTTTGGTTTTACTCGCACCATTTTTACAGTTTATGTAGCTCCATCGATTTTATCTCCAGTGCAATATTTATTGTGTTACCTACTTGAAGACTATAAAAGTTTTAATGCTATTCCCATCGAGCGCTGCCTTCGTGTGTTTTTTTGTATCTTTGCTATCCATTATTCCAGTTGTTGGGAGCTGCACTGGGAATCTCTATGTGCATTGTAATTAATCGAAATTAGTCGATTAATCGATTAAAAAAAAAAACGATTAATCGAACACAAAAATTTTGATCAGTAACAGCCCTAATATATATATATATATATATATATATATATATATTACATATAAAAGGGGGAACAGCAGAGTCGCATTTAGAAAAATTTGTCTGACAATTAAAAAAAGGGGGCAGGCAGGGGACTAAGAAAAGCAAAAAAAACACACAGCAACCAAAAAAAAAAAGAAAAAAATGGTATACAGCACTGTATACAGCACTAAAGGTTATGTAATGCTGTGTTAAACACTGCACTTAACTAACACACTACACTATCACTACATTATACTGACACACTACCATATTTTCACACTACACTATACTGACACACTACACTATACTCACACCAGGGCTCAAGTCCTGCGGGAACGTGTGGGAACTGAGTTCCTGAACTTTTTTCACAGCAGCAGTTCCCTTTGCAGGACTAGAGCAGCCGAGCCGCCCGAGCCGAACCTTCACTAAGCAGCGATGCTTAGCTCAAGTCACTGTCAGGGGCAGACGAACCTTAGTAATCGTTTATTTAACTGGCCGCTTCCTGAATATGGATTCATTAGGTAGTGTGCAGATATTCCGCCACTTCCGCGATTTCGCGGGATTTAGAAAGAACTTGTCACTAAACAGAGACATTGTGGCATTGAGGAAGTGACGGAATACCCGCACACTACCCGATAAAGCCATATGCAGGAAGCGGCCAGTAACATAAAGGATTACTAAGGTACAGTGGATTGAAAAAAAAAAACATACGTTTTAGTAATTATGCATATGAGCGTATCATTTTTTTTTTTGGTGGAGGAGTGGATCTTGGGTGGGAGTTCCCACACTTTTCCCCCCAGGACTTGACCCCTGACTCACACACTACACTACACTATATACTGGCACACTATAATCACACTATACTGACATACTATACTTACACTATTCTAACACTATACTAACACTACACTAAGGCCGCGTACACACGATCAAATTTATCTGCTGAAAACGGTCCGATGGACGGTTTCAGCAGACAAATTTGATTGTGTGTACGGGCGAGCAGACAGGTTTTTCCAGCAGACACATTTTAAAGCATGCTTTAAAATGTGTCTGCTGGGAACCTGTCCGTCCGACATGTCCGCTGGTTAGTACACTAACCAGTGGACATATCTGTCCGCACATGCGTCGAATGGATTCGGAGCATGCGTGGAAGTATTTTACTTCCTGGTTCGGTGACGTGGCGGCGTCAACGTCACCACCACGTCACCGCGCTGATTTGATCGTGTGTACACGATCAAACCAATATATCCCAGCAGACAAATCCGATCAAAACGGTCTGTCAGACGATTTGATCGGATTTATTTAGTGGTGTGTACGCGGCCTAATACTCAACGCTCAGATTCACATTAAGTGAACACGCAAACTCGCTAGTAGCAAACTAAGCCCTGCTCTATCTATCTCCACTCCAACAACACACTGCAAAAGCTTTCTGTTGAAAGGAACCTTTTATAATGTTGGGTGGGACCGTGAGCACTGAGCTATGATTGGACAAAGTCATCATCACTTGTCCAATCAGGGCTCTGACAGTGCTCTGCGCCTTATTTGGTAAAGCCTTACACCTGATTCAATTAGGGCCTTAGAATGCACTGTACAGTGTGCAGTGCATTGTGGGGCATTTGGCGCCCCACAAATTCGGATGTTCGCCGAACAGATGATGTTCAGGTTGACCTTTTGCGTGGCTCGAACCATTCACCCTACTCTAGTCTGGAACCAACAAGTGTAAGAATGGAGAAAACTGTCACAACCTATTGTACCAGCAGTTCAGTTATATAGATGTAACACCCTGATCCTGTTGGGTAGGCGCTATTTGTAAATTTAAGTTATCTGAGCTGTAGTTTAGTTTGGAATGATTATGTCAAATTATTGGTTTCTGTTTCAGTTCAGCTGCATTGCGCATTTTCCACTTGACTGTAGGTGTCGCTGTCACCACGGGTCAAGGATGGGAATGCAGCAGGCTGGGTGTATTGAGTATTCTTTTCCCAGAAGCAGCCCAGTGGGTGTGGTCCCTGCAGCTGTGCATTCTGGGAGAGGGTACTTAAGGGACAGACACCGTTCTGGCGGGGTTTTCCGATCCTGACCTGATAGCCCTCCTGGCCTCAAGGATGTGTTAACAGTTCTTTAGCCTCGGGGGCCTGTTGGATTGAGGCTCAGTTTACTGAGAGTAGGCCCAGAAGTTTCTGGGGCCTACTGGTCCAGGGGTGGTCCTATGCTGTCTTGTCTGCGGGAAGGAGCCGAACAATTGGGGACTCAATTGGAGGACGCATGCTGGCTAATCTACCTCACAGTGCTGCCAGCTGGCTGAAAGATCCTGGTACTGTGTAGCTGTGACTTTGGAACTTTGCAAAGTGTGTGTGAGGTTACACGATCCTGTGGCAGAGGACTGTGCAACGACTCGACTGTACTCATCAAGTCTGTGGCAGACACTTTTGAATGAGCTTCGCACCAGCTGCTAGGTCAGTGAGAGAGGCCTATCCGGTGGTTGCTGAATCCAGTGTGGAAACGGTTTGTCCTCTGGATCTATGAACATACCCGTGATCCACAAAGCAAGGTACCTGAATCTCCCCTAACCCTCCATTCCTCTGTTTGAGTTTGTTTAATAAAACCTTTGAAGAAAAGAGACTAAGTGTTGGTGCAGACATTTGTGAACAACTCTTCAAGGAGGACCCCTAAGACGAACGTGGTGAATGGTGAGGTAACGGCAGGCCAAAATTTAAACCAGCGGCACCCTTGGGGGTATTGCTACATAGACCATGAGTGGGTGAACTGTATGTAAACAGAAAACTATTCCAGGAAAGAAATTCACACTTAGGAGCAGAGAAGCAGTCTAAAACCTTTCATAATACACAGGAATTTTCAATAGCATCATGATGTTTGGTTGCTTGTATACTCCTCCTGGAAGCCCTACCACCCATGGACAAAGCCATCTGCTAGTTATCTACCTGCTGTGTAGACTTTCTTGCTCCAACAGTGTATAACTAACCAGTACAAGGTCTTTTTTTCAGAATTGTATGATATGTGTAACAGCCCATTACCCCCTGGAGGCTATTATGGACCCCCAAAGGTCAGGTGAGTTGATATTTCACCTCAGGATTGAGGCTTAGACTTATAGTGGAGTTGTGAGCAATTAGGTACCTGTCATTTTTTAAAGTGCAGACTCAAAAAAAAAAAACTAATTGCAGTTACACAGAAAGCAAATCTTTATACCAGACCAGCAATTCTTTATTCTTTGTACCACTGCCTGTTAGCAATTTCTGCACTCACACACTATGGATGAGCCAGAAAACTTCCTGCAATGTCCTCGGCTTTTCCAAGACAAAGTTTCATCAGTGCTCCAGTCTAGGTAATCACCTTCCTGTTCTACTTCTGCTCTATATACCCTCCAGCAAGATTACATAATTGCATAGTAATTAGCAGGAAGCTTTAGGCCCAAGGCTTCTTTGTAACTCAGTTCACCCTCCCCAGGCAGCAGACCTGGGATGATAAGAACCTCAGCAGCAACACCTTGGAGCCTGGAAGGCCAGAGAGCTACCAGAAGGTTCTCCTGAATTACCAGAAGGTTCTCCTGAATATGTACAGTATATCCAGCCTACACCCCAGGCAAAACAACTTCTAGTGGTTGGTCAGGGAGATATAAATATTCATAACGCAGGTCATTGCGGTCTGCCACACTATCGCCAGGTACACTCCCCAGCAGCAGGCAGAAGCCAACAATGACACTGAGCTTAGGAAACACCTACAGAAAGCCAGCTGAGACTGGTTACATCAGAACAAAACACACATTTTTATTAGTGACTCTTTTTTTAAGGCAGGGTGGCTACATATGCATGTTGGTTATGGGTCAGTGACTCAAAAAACATTGACCTAGAGGGTAGAATTACAGTCAGTCAACTAGCATTTTCTCAAGGAGGTCAGTATACTTTTGATAATATTATCCCTCCTGAGTCCACTGACTAATAACAACACTAGTTATGTTAACCTGCTCAACTCTTTTATGCATAATTATTTTGGATCTGAGATCACTACTCTGTATAAGCACAGTAAACTAGTAGAATGAAAATAAGCATAAAATACCAAATAGAGAACTGTTCTGAAACTGGATCATGATTTTTTCACATCCCAAAGTCAGATATTTAGCTTTTCATTTGTATGTTTCCATAATCCTGCATTCATAAATACATTCTGTAAATCTGAGCCAAAGAAAATCAGTCCCATTCTCATTATGTGGCTGTCATTGTTGGAATAATCCATCTATAGCACAATAGAGCATTGTATATGCTCATCCACTGGTTCCTTTATATGCTATAAACAGCTTGTAATATGCTCAGTTTAAAAAATATTGAAGCCCAACTTCCAGCAAAACTTTTTTTTTAGTTTTGGAATCTCTGTCGGGTTTTTATTGCTGTCTGTGGTCCTGTGAATGCACACAAAGTAAGAAAAAAACCCCTAACAGGGTTGCAGAGAGCAATAAGAAATGTAGGTTTTTACTTTTATGCATTCTAATAAAGAAAATGCTGTCCATATTACCCATAGAGAACTTTAAAGGCATTGTTCACTGGTTAAGGTTGTTTTCACTAGGTATTAGTGTAGTTATATTCATTGCACTGTTCATTTGTCTTACCTTGTAATGCACTTACATGTTGCTGTTGAAGTGTGTAGTGTCATGGCTGATGAATCCTGTTTGCTTAAAGTGACAAGCAACTTCTTGTGATGGGTCATGCAGCATCCAAGCCATGCCTCACCATTTCCTCTGTGTTGCATCACACATTTGGGAGTTATGGACCACATCTCTTCTACCATGGTGAGTACTGCCTGTTTGTGTCTGTGTGAGATCTAATTAATTTCTAGCTCTCTCCTGAAGAGCACTTGACTGAGGAATCAGGGATTGTGGGATATGTAGTTTCTTCACAGGAAGTGTCAATTCTTAGTCTAAGGACCAAGATCATGCATTAACCTGTACATTGCCATACCTCATGTTCAAAAAATAAATAACAACTGTTGGTATAGGAATGTGAAGATTTACTGTGAGAGTACAGGTCAACAAAAGACATCATGATGAAACTAAATAATTAATGCACATCTTATGCAGGTAAGAAAAACACAAGATGCAAGTAGAGATGTTTATAATGTCATTCATTTTTGTCCCAGTGACCACATAGGAATTGAGGGATATGGGGTTACAGACATGATTATAACTGGACAGAGGTCCTGTAAGAAATGTAATTGACCAAAAATATGTATTTCTAGGAAATGTATGCCATTATTATATTTATATTTGATTATATCTGATGCAATTGACCAATAAAATAGGTATTTCTAGGAAATGTATGCCATTATTATATTTATATCTGATTGGGTGGGTGATCATGTGAATGAATATGGTGGTAGACAAAAGTGCAATGGTGTGTCAGGGAGACTGACAGTATACAGTCAGACAAGGCAATATGTGCTCAGTGATATTGAGGATTGAGGAAATACCTTAGGGTGAGTAAACCATTTATTATAACGTCAGAGTGTGCACCAGCTGTATGCTGTTGAGTGTCAAAAACTAAAACAAAAGTAAATGTATAGTGAAGGATGATAGAATTTACCTGTGCAATAGTATAGTAGTAATATAAGTTTGTTTGGTCTTTGGTTTCTTTGTGTTTGGAGACCTCCTTGCAATTGTGCAGGAAAAGATTCGGATGCCACTAGGGAGTAAATGCAGTAACATGATCACCTACCCATACCACTTTTTGTACCATTATACCACTACATTACTTTAACCAATTACTTTTAATACTGACCAGCTATACCTAGAGGATTTAGCATATCGGCAATTTGTATTTGTCGTTAGTCCTTAATTACACTTATATGGGCATACAAACATTCAGAAACGCTTATAGTTAAACTTATACTCTGGCTTAATATGCTATGAGTCTACCCTTTTAAACTTTTTACTAACACATGGCTAATATCTGGGTGGTCTTTACAGGTGTCGACTCCTCCTCTTTTCAGTAGACGTTTTTTGTGTGGCTCCTTGCAAGCCCCTTGGGACGGTTCCCTTTTTCCTTCGGTGGTGTTTTGGGGGGATGTGGGTGGCAACCCAGCCCCCTTGATTTATCAACAGTATCTCTGGTCATATGAATAGCTATTTCACCGTTGAGTGGTAAATATACGATTTATTCAACAACATGTATGACGTTTTTCTAAACTTTAAATATATGTAATGTAATGTATGTATATATTTTTTAGAGCCAATTGTCCCCCTGAGGAGACCAAACAGAGGTTGAAACGTGTTGGGGCTCGCACACCCCATAGCCTACGCTATGTAACGATGTGCACAATTTTGTTCTTTTATTGCAATAAATTGTATTTGTACTGTACATATACTGTATTGTTGGACCAGATCAATTATACTGTATTATATTCATGGTACTGGATTATTCTTCCAATAAATAACCATTTTTAATCGAATTTCTGATCTTGTTACATTGCTGTCCAAAGCCCCACTGGGAAAACTTTCCATTTTTTTATTGTTTTTATGAACTTATTATTTGCCCATGTGAAGCTAAAATGTTGATGCTTGCATAGCATAGAAAAGGGGTGCCCAGGCTCTCAATCCCGCACAGAATAAAGCCTAAAGTATTACATTTTTTAATTGAACAAGAAAAATCACTAACTAATATTGATAACGTTTTGGGAGTGTATGCTATACCCCTTAGAAATAAAAAAAAATAAAAATTAGGAGTTAAAGTTATAAAGATATAAATGTTTGCCTGTCAATTTGCCATATGTTACATACCATTGACTTCTTTTGACAGTCTCTAATATTACATTATTGCAAACATTTTACACATGTTTAAACAAAATATATTTTATTGATTGACCTTTTAAAATCTGTTTGACAGTGATGCATGTGAGCTACCTAATATTGGCAGTTGTTATGAGTATAATTATTCTTTCTCTAGTTATAGATGGAGTGGATGTTTGTGAGTTTGAAGTGTCAATTTATAGTTTAACATATAGCAAAACTAAAGACACCTTCAGGTATGAAACCATTCTCATGAGCATGACTTGGATAACCTAGGGCATGTTCCAGATTTACTTCATAAAACTTGGTATGAAAATGTTGTGCTATTAACCCCATACACCAGGTATGATCTCCTTCCATTAGGTCCCAATCCATAGATAATCTTTTCTCCCCTTATACCTCAAAATGGGAAGAATACCTAGGTGGTGTGGTAACTGCTGCCAACTAGGACCACATCTAGATCTTCGTCTCTAATAGCTCTGTGAAGGTTACAGCTTTGATTGCTTTAGAGGTTGCCAAGCAAAAGGTACCATTGCTCGCATTTGGTAGAACTGCCTGGAGGTAAGATGTTTTTGATTTAGGGTCAGTCAGCATACACTGTTATAGGTTTACATTTCACAAGTGACCCATTAATGCCCTACTTAAATGAAAACTGCAGGGATGTTACCCGACCCAATTTAAATTACTTCAACGTGTCTTTCAGTGACCAAGAGGGTGATTGTATATTCTTGGAAGATCCCAACACACCCTTTGACACGATTCACAAACGTGTTGTCACACATTGTTGAAAAGCTTACAGCACAACACAATAACTCCATTGGCAAATTCCGGAAAATCTGGATCCCTTAGATAGACCATTTTCTTCCTGGTGCTTTGAGTTTGCCTCTACCCCATACTAAAGTACATTGGAAAGTAAGTTCAATTAATTGCTTACCCCTAACATCATCTTCTTTCCACAAGAGGGCTAGTTTGTTCATTTCCAACCCTCCTGATTCTCTTCTTTTTCTTTTTCTCTTTTCTTTTCATTTTTTCTCCCTTACATATATTCTTAACTTTCACAAAACACCTTTTTTATAATTTAAATGTATAGTCAGGTCTTGTTGCCACATAATACCAACAGTCCACTTGGGCTTGAGTTGCAATACTGAATACTCTTCTGTCTTTCTGCTCTACTGAATAGAGTGACTTTTTGTTCAAGTTTATGTGGAAATTGTGCTTCCTGATGATATTGTTTCCCCTACTGTTAACATTCTTCTTTTGTAGTATTCCTGTCAGTACTTGTTCTTATTGTCAACTTGATAAAACTAATAAAAACCTATATACCGAAAAAAAAATCTAATTGATACATTGCTATTTCTTCAAAGAGGTCAGTTTATTTTACTTATAGTATAAATGCATTGCAAATGCTGAGCTCTGTGCATGTAAAGCCCTAATAAGAAAAAGTTTGAATTAAGTGCCTTAATCCATGGCAACCAATAAGAATGCATTTTGTACTGATCTGACTTTAAAAGAGTAATTCTGATTGGTTGCTGGGTTTTACTGCATTTTAGAAATGATACTAAGGAATAAGAATTCCTATTTGAATTAGGCTGTTGCGTCTGGACACAGCATAAGCAAATCCTCTGATGAGACAATACATTTCTCTGGGAAAGGCAAACAACACTTATTCACACCTTGTAGAGCTAAATTCACCTCAAATATTTCCAAGGTGCACATAGGGCAGGTGGTGTGTTAGTAAGCATTGAAATATGAGTTGCCTAGGGATGTCTATTGTCTTTTTAGATGACATGTATGTACTTTGCACCCAGGGCTAGCTATACAGTCGTTACATGTGCAAACAATGCCCATGTTTACAAGCTTTCAAAAATTAAATACCAACAGAATTCACTCAGAGAAAATGAATATTAAGCAATGAATTTGAAATACTCTGTCATTTCATACTGCATTGCTAAAAACTGCTAGTTAATGCTAATGTCATTGGTGCACTGCTCCATAATCTTTAATGTATTTAATCAATTGTAGACATTTAGTAGGTTTTTAACCAGAAACACTATGGGCAGTCCTATGTTTCTCTTTTTTATGCCCAAATTTTTGTTGATGAGGATGTTTATTTATAAAAAATAAATAAAGATGCAGGGATGCTTTAATGTTTTAATGCACATAAAAGGAAGAGGGATAAAGAGCTGACAAAGGAAACTGATTCTTTGTACATTCTCATCTACAGCATGCATGCCAGTCTTTTTATCCTTCAGAAAGTGCCCTCTTTGAATGTGAGCAGTGATGTGTGCAATACATGGATTATATTTTATACATACTCTCACACAGCTATGTTTCGTTCTCTGCATGCTACTTGTACAAACTATGGCATTGCTGTGTACATTAGTAGTACCAACTAGTGGATTTAATACAGCTGCGCCAAGTTCCAAGCTTAGTCGTGGCCTCAGCTGCATGCCCGTGGGCCAACAAGCAGGCTTGTGAGCCTCTACATATTCTTCCTGAGCCCATGAAAGCTTTTGACAATCATCATTGAAATATAAGCATTTGAACAACATGAAGAGGATTCCAGGACAGTTGATCGATGTCCTGCAGCGAGACGTTGCTCTATACCTGTGACAACATCATTACTACATAATTCATGGAAGTGTAGGGTTGATTAAAGGCTTAGGGTGACTTGGTTGGGATACCAACATTTTTCCAAAATGCAGTAGCAATATCGCACTTCCAGAAAGAAAGAATTGGCTGTAGAGACATATAACATAGCGACCTGCTACTTCACATAGCTCCTCTGTCTTCTTACAGTGTTCTTGCTGCTGTTGCTGACTACATCATGTGAACCCACCTAAGACTTGGGGTAAGTAAATTAAGGCATTCCTGGAGGTTGTCAGACTTTGATACCACTTCTGATGTCATACGACCTCGCGCACAGGGTTGGGTTTCACTGTCTGTAGAGGTACAATCTCCTTTTTCACTGGGGATTTTTTCCTGTATTAACATAAACATGCTATTTTAAATAATATGAACTATGTGATCCATCCTTTTACAGTTCTAAGTGCTTTGTATGTCCCTTCAAATTTTGTAAAATATAATATTTTAAGAATCTATTTCCGATGCCAGAAAAATCTTTAAGGCATTTAAAGTACACTATATGTAAACCCAATCACTAATATTTCATATAAGCTTTAACATGCAACACTGAGATTTTAAAAGTAATTTCTACATTTTAAATCTGCAGCTTTTATGAAAAAACACCTGGTGATCTTATCATGAATATCATTGTTTAGGAAATTCCTGTCTCCTATCTTCCTGTTGTGCTCCTGCATTATTACAATGCCACAAGGGCTTCTAATGGAGACTATAAGTGGTCATTTGAAAACACATTGGGGTGGATTTACTAAAGGCAAATTGACTGTGTGCTTTGCAAGTGCAGCTTAAGCCGACCATAGACCGTTGAAATCGCAGCCGATACCAAAGCAGGAAATGGCTGAGATTCGAACCATGTATGAGTAGGCTGAATGTACCCGAGTAGATTGATCGATCAACTTGGGTACAACTGGCTTGCCAAGTTTTACACGTGATTATTGCTAGCGGCAATTGATTTGATTTTGGAATGGCATTTGTGCCCTGATTCGTAGAGTAACATGACAGTCAGTTCCCCAGACTCCATGTTTAGCACTTCTCAATGCCAATGTGCCTGGATTACCTAAATGCTTGCAATGTTTAGATTTCTTTATTATGTTAGGGGTAAAATGACTCCTAAATCCTGGAAACAACCTACTGCATCCGTAGCGCAGGCTAGTAAATAAGTCACCTGGACCATGTTGCATGAGAATATTGTTAGCATCTTGAAGGACAAAGTCCAAAAATTTAAACAGATCTGGGAGCCGTGGGCAACCTATATGCATGTCTCTCTGGTGCGTTAGTATAATTTCTCTCTTTTATTTTGTGGAATGCTTTATTCCCACTGACTCTGATTAGGACCTCTACCCCCTGCCTTATTCTTTTTATTTTCCTGTATTTCATCAATTCCTCTATCTCCCTTATATTGTACTTTTGACTATCCGTGAGCCTAATAATCTAGTACAGGCATACCCCACTTTTAAGTACACAATGGGGCTTATTTACTAAAGCTGGAAAGCGCAAAATCAGGCTCACTTCTGCACAGAAACAAATGAGCTTCCAGGTTTTATTACCCGGCTTAATTGAACAAGCTGGGATTAGACGACTATTGGTTTTCTATGCAGAAGTGAGCCTGATATTGCGATTTCGAGTGTTAGTAAATAAACCCCATTGTGTACTTAAAAGCGAGGTATGCCTGTATTGAACAAGCCCTGCATTTTGATCCTGGGGTAGTCTTCACTGGTTCTGCTGACTGCTGTTGGTGATACTTTTGTATTGATGCTTGTATTATAACTTGTAAAATCTTTAAAGCGGAGGTTCTGTGGGAATTTTTTATTTTTTTTCAGACTAATCTGTTTCTTTTCAAATACAAATTGCTTTACTTACTAGTGCCATTCTTGCAGCCGCCACGATCGTGGTTTGAGAGGAAAGAATAGTTTATAAAATTGTGTGATGGACATTGCCATCTTAATTGCGAGCGCTCTGAAGCCCTCCTGCACATTCTTCTGGGATGCGGCGAATGCTGATGTCCCAGCATTCACCGCGTAATCCCGCACATGCGCAGTGTTGACAGCGACCCGCGCCGTCAACACTGCACATTAGCCGCGTCAAGTGACAGCACAGCTAGCGCGAGACTACACGCGCAGCTAGTTCTGTTGATGTGCTGTGATTGGCCCGCACGACACTGCATGAAGTCCAAACAAACGGCGTCCACAATGCACAGTGCCATCGGGGGAAAATAGCGACACGCCCACTCCCCGCAGGGATGGAAACCCGGAAGCACAGCAGATTAGTTAGGGACCATTGAAAAAAAAAATGTCAACGCTATGATGCTTAAATGGGATGGAGGTTAAGGATGCTGGAAAGTTCATTTTGAGGGTGAACCTCCGCTTTAATAAAGTATTTTTAAAGTAAAAATAAACATGAATTTTCTTATGGTACCTAGTGCTTAAAGCAGAGGTTCACCCTAATTTCCAAGTCATCCTTAATCAAACCGGCTCAGTGTCTACACTTAAACTTGGCAATCAATTTTTTTTTTAAATCAATGCCATACCGTGTTTGTCTTTTGTGAAGCAGGCACTTCCTGCTTGAGCTCCCGTGTGTCGGTTTATCTCAGATCGCCCCAGTGATTCCTGGGATTACTTTGCAATGTCTCCTGGGAGCACAGCATGACGCTGCCCAGGAGACGATTCTCCGTATTCTTCCGTATCCCAGAAGTGTTTGCTTGTGGGCTTCAGAGTGCCCACAAGCAAGATGGAACTGTCCAGCAAAGATTTTTATAAACTATTGTTTATGGCAGACTGTCCATGCTGAGGGCTAGGAATATCAGACACGTGAGTACAGTAATAAGTATATTAAGAGCGACAGATGCACACTTAAAGAAAAAATGAATTCCCGCGGAACCCCCGCTTTAAGCAAATTAAATGTTATTCAGTTACATATACATTCAATTGTTATTTTTTTCTTACCATTGTGAGTTTTTATCCTGTTTCCTGTCTAATGCCCCGTATACACGATCGGAATTTCGGACAACAAAACCGTGGATTTTTTTAAACAAAATGTTGGCTGAAACTTGTCTTGCATACACACGGTCACACAAATGTTGTCGGAAATTCGGAACGTCAAGAACGTGGTGACGTACTACGAAGAGCCAAGAAAAATTAAGTTCAATGGTTCCGAGCATGCGTAAGATTTTTGTGCGTCGGAATTGCATACATATGATCGGAATTTCCGACAAGAACTTTTGCTGTCGGAAAAATTGAGAACCAGCTCTCAAAATTTTGTTGTTGAAAATTCAGACAGCAAATGTCTGATGGAGCCTAAACACAGTCGGAATTTCAGATAACAAGCTCACATCAAACATTTGTTGTTGGAAATTCCGGGTGTGTGTACGGGCCATTATTCTGGGTAATCTATAATCTTCCATTCACAGTGTTACAGATTTTTTTGTTGCAGATTTTTGGACTAAATATAGCATATATATATATATATATATATATATATATATATATATATATATATATATATATATATATATATATAAATATTCCATATATATGGAAAGAATAATCCTAAACTCATAGGCCCAGATTCACAGAGCAATTACGCCTGTCTAACTGGTGTTAGACAGGAGTAATTTCAAATTTCGCGCGCCGTATCACTAGTTTGAATCCTCAAACCATGATACGGCGGCTTCGGGCTTCGATCCGAGAGGCTTACGTCCTCGTAAGCCTTCGGATCTACACTGCGATATTTTTGCGGCCGCTGGGAGGAGTTTGCGTCGTTTTCATGCGTCGGGATATGCAAATGAGTTTTTACCGCGATCCACGAAGGTACGAGTGTCCCTCGCAATCGCCTACGTCATTTTTTGGCTACGTAATGTTAGAGGAGCTTTTTGCTGGTCTAACAGTGCGTAACCCATGTAAAGTATGGCCGTCGTTCCCGCGTCGATTTGAATTTTTTTTTTTTTAACGTAACTCGTTCGGGAATAGGAATGTACGTAAACGACGCTACTACGACGTGACGACATGTTTTCGCGCAATGCACGGCGGGAAATTTGCGAACGGAGCATGCGCAGTTCGATCGCCGCGGGAACGCGCCTATTTTAAATGCTTCACGCCCCCTACTTGCGCAGATGGATTGCGACGGGAGAAATACACTACGCCGCCGTCGTTTACTGGACAAAATCTACCTGGATTCCACATAGAGCCAGGTAAAAAACGGCGGCGTAGTGTATTTCTGATACTCTACGAGAATCTAATTCTCTGTGAATCTGCCCCATAGTATGTGAAAACATTAATATTGTACTTACACTTCTTCCACCTCTTCAATGGTGTCTGGCAGTGGTTTGTTAACTGTTTCAGGTAAGAAATATACTAGTAGACCAGATAGAATTGGTGCACCTCCATATATGACCAATGGTAAGAAAGGATAGAATTCACCCAGCATCTTCACTAGAGGAGCAACAATTCCACCCACACGTGCCATGGTACTGCCCAAACCGAGACCACTCTGTCTGAAATTGAATATTTCATTAGTATTTTATACAATGACATTGTAATACATTGGTTAAACAAAATAGTTCAGCAAAGACACATTATGAACTGAGATATTTCTGCAAAGAAAAATAATGTATATATGGTATATTGTGAAATTGGCAACACATTGTACAATTGCATTACAGTTTATAGTTTTAAAAAACATATGCAAAATCTGGTAAAGATATGCAGATAATGTTTTCTTATTTTTTTGCTACTTTTTAACTTTTATGTGTGGAGTTAAGGAGCTCCAAATATATTCTATACTGTTAATATTGATCTTTTTTTTAACCTACAGATGTACCGTATTTATCGGCGTAAAACACACACAGGCGTATAACACGCACCCTAACTTTAGGAAGGAAGTTTCAGGAAAAAAACTTTCCACAGCCCCCTGCGTATAACACACAGGTACAGTTTACCCTTTATTTTCAGGGTAAAAAAGTGTTTTACACCAATAAATACAGTAATTCTTATTCCCAGTTTACAGTGAAAAACCAACAAATAAAATCCCCAAAGTCCCCTTCCACTATATTTCTTATGCTCTAGGGGGTGCCCATACATAAAATAATCAGCGGGGGGGAGTGTCCATGAGTGTCTTAGCTGTCCGGGACTCCCCTCCTGATTGGCTCCCACGGCTGTTAATCAAAGTCAACTAGCCAATCAGTAAAGAGAGGGGTCGGAGCTCCATGTCTGAATGGACACAGAGCTGTGACTCGGCTTGGGTGCACCCATAGCAGGCGGCTTGCTGTGGGAGCACTCGACATTAGGGAGGGGCCAGGAGCAGTATAGAGGGACATGAAAAGAGTAGGATCTGGGCTAATCTGTGCAAAACCACGTAAGTATAACGTGTATGTTATTTTTATTTTTTTAAAACAAGATTTTAATCCGGTTTAAAAATTAAATAAAAAATAACAAACATGTTATACTTACCTGCTCTGTGCAGTACGTTTTGCACAGAGCAGCCCAAATCCTCCTCTTCTCGTATTGCTCCACGCTGCTTCTGCCCCCTTCCTCCTGTTGCGTGCCCCCACAGCAAGCAGCTTGCTATTTAGGTTCCCAAGCTGAGTTGCAGCTCCGTGTGTCAATTCGGACACGGAGCTGCTGTTCAGCCTCGCCCCTTCTCTCTCCTGATTGGCTCCTATGATTGACATCTGCGGGAGCCAATGTCGCGGCTGCTGTGTCTCAGCCAATCAGAAGGGGGAGGGCCGAGAGACTCGTGGACATCACTGGACAGAGATGGGGCTCGGGTAGGTATTAGGGGGTGCTGGGGAGGCTGCTACACACAGAAGGCTTTTTATCTTAATGCATAGAATGCATTAAGATTAAAAAACCCTCTGACATTACAACTCCTTTAACCACTTAAGGACCGCCGCATTTACATTTACGTCGGCACAATGGCACCGACAGGCACATCAACGTATATATACGTTGGTGCCTTGAGGTGGGTCGGGGGTCCGATCGGGACCCCCCCCCGGTACATGCGGCGGTCCGCGCAGCTGAAGGAGCGATCCAGGATGAGGGGGCGGCTATTCGTTTTTTGTCCGCCCCCTCACGATCGCTCCCAGCCAATGCGCGCGCCCGCCCGCCCTGTCACTTCCTCCTCCTGTGTAAACACAGGAAGGAGGAAGCGATGTGATCTCTCCCTCTGCGTTTTTTTCAAGCACCGCTGAGGAGAGATCACAACACAAGTAAGTCTGCACTAACACTATACTGCACTAACACTACATATAGGCACATTTAACCCCCCCCCCCCCGATCGCCCCCCTCCCCCCTGTCACAGTGTCACTGAATGCAGTAATCATACATGTATGATTACTGTGATTAGTGTCAGTGTGACAGGCAGTGTGACAGTCAGTTAGTGTTAGGTCCTGGGTAGCCCCCGTACCCCCCCTAATAAAGTTTTAACCCCTTGATCACCGCCCTAGTTAACCCTTTCACTCCCTATTGCCAGCATCACTAAGCGATCATTTTTCTGATCGCTGTATTAGTGTCGCTGTTCCCGCTAGGTAGCTAATTTTTTTTTATTGCGATTTTTTTTTACTAAAGACATGTGGCTAAATAAATTTTGGCCTAAATGTTTGACTAAAATTTAGTTTATTGATTTTTCTTATAACAAAAAGTAAAAAATATTGTTTTTTTTCAAAAATGTCGCTCTATTTTTGTATATAGCGCAAAAAATAAAAATCGCAGAGGCGATCAAATACCACCAAAAGAAAGCTCTATTTGTAGGAAGAAAAGGACGCAAATTTTGTTTGGGAGCCACGTCGCACGACCGCGCAATTGTCTGTTAAATCGTCGCAGTGCCGAATCGCACAAACCCCTTGGGTCATTTGGCAGCATATTGGTCCGGGTCTTAAGTGGTTAAAGCGACGTTCCACCCTATAAATTAACTTTCTATTTCTATCTGGCTGTTACTAAGCAGATTTTGTAATCTGCCTAGTTCCTGGTCCTAGGTGGTTCAACTTCCTGTTCTAAGACCCCATTGAGTCTCTGGTCTTTACTGTGCCTAAAAATCACCCAGCATGCACCTCTCCCTGAAAACCAGGAAGAAAAGGGAACTGTGCTTCACATGCCCACACATATGATGGATACGGCCAGGGCCGGTGCAAGGATTTCTGCCTACACAAGCGAAGCTCCAATTTGGCGGCCCCCCCCCCCAATGGCCACCCACCTCCCTTGCAAAAATTTTTCTTTCAATAATTTTTTATATAAAAAAACACACTAACATGCCAGACCTGCCCCATTACATGACCAGACTGTGCCCCATTACATGCCAGACCTGCCCCATTACATGACCAGACCTGCCCCATTACATGATCAGACTGTGCCCCATTACATGACCAGACTGTGCCCCATTACATGCCAGACCTGCCCTATTACATGACCAGACTGTGCCCCATTACATGCCAGACCTGCCCCATTACATGACCAGACTGTGCCCCATTACATGACCAGACTGTGCCCCATTACATGACCAGACTGTGCCCCATTACATGACCAGACTGTGCCCCATTACATGCCAGACCTGCCCCATTACATGACCAGACTGTGCCCCATTACATGCCAGACCTGCCCCATTACATGACCAGACTGTGCCCCATTACATGACCAGACTGTGCCCCATTACATGCCAGACCTGCCCCATTACATGCCAGACCTGCCCCCATTACATGCCAGACCGTGCCCCATTACATGCCAGACCTGCCCCATTACATGCCAGACCTGCCCCATTACATGACCAGACTGTGCCCCATTACATGACCAGACTGTGCCCCATTACATGACCAGACTGTGCCCCATTACATGACCAGACTGTGCCCCATTACATGACCAGACTGTGCCCCATTACATGACCAGACTGTGCCCCATTACATGACCAGACCTGCCCCATTACATGACCAGACTGTGCCCCATTATATGACCAGACTGTGCCCCATTACATGACCAGACCTGCCCCATTACATGCCAGACTGTGCCCCATTACATGACAGACTGTGCCCCATTACATGCCAGACCTGCCCCATTACATGACAGACCTGCCCCATTACATGACCAGACTGTGCCCCATTACATGCCAGACCTGCCCCATTACATGCCAGACCTGCCCCATTACATGCCAGACCGTGCCCCATTACATGCCAGACCTGCCCCATTACATGCCAGACCTGGCCCATTACATGACCAGACTGTGCCCCATTACATCCCAGACCTGCCCCATTACATCCCAGACTGTGCCCCATTACATGACCAGACTGTGCCCCATTACATGACCAGACTGTGCCCCATTACATGACCAGACTGTGCCCCATTACATGACCAGACTGAGCCCCATTACATGACCAGACTGTGCCCCATTACATCCCAGACCTGCCCCATTACATGCCAGACCTGCCCCATTACATGACCAGACTGTGCCCCATTACATGCCAGACCTGCCCAATTACATGCCAGACCGTGTCCCATTACATGCCAGACTGTGCCCCATTACATGACCAGACTGTGCCCCATTACATGACCAGACTGTGCCCCATTACATGACCAGACTGTGCCCCATTACATGACCAGACTGTGCCCCATTACATGACCAGACTGTGCCCCATTACATGCCAGACTGTGCCCCATTACATGCCAGACTGTGCCCCATTACATGACCAGACTGTGCCCCATTACATGACCAGACTGTGCCCCATTACATGACCAGACTGTGCCCCATTACATGACCAGACTGTGCCCCATTACATGACCAGACTGTGCCCCATTACATGACCAGACTGTGCCCCATTACATCCCAGACCTGCCCCATTACATGCCAGACTTGCCCCATTACATGACCAGACTGTGCCCCATTACATGCCAGACCTGCCCCATTACATGCCAGACCTGCCCAATTACATGCCAGACCTGCCCAATTACATGCCAGACCGTGCCCCATTACATGCCAGACTGTGCCCCATTACATGACCAGACTGTGCCCCATTACATGACCAGACTGTGCCCCATTACATGACCAGACTGTGCCCCATTACATGACCAGACTGTGCCCCATACATACAGACTGTGCCCCATTACATGCCAGACTGTGCCCCATTACATGCCAGACTGTGCCCCATTACATGCCAGACTGTGCCCCATTACATGACCAGACTGTGCCCCATTACATGACCAGACTGTGCCCCATTACATGACCAGACTGTGCCCCATTACATGACCAGACTGTGCCCCATTACATGACCAGACTGTGCCCTTACCTTATCCCATGCGAATCGCGGCCGTGTAACCTAACAGTAACAGCTTAACTTACCAGAATCGCGGCTGTACGATTTTTCAAAAGCCGCGCCTCCGACGTCTTCTGTTCTGTGATAGGCGGAACATTCAGCTTCCCATGAGGCACTGTGTTCAGTGTCCGCCTATCACGGAGGCCCTCTCGTCCAAGGACGAGAGGGCCTCCGTGATAGGCGGACACCAAACACAGGACGAGAGGGCCTCCATGATAGGCGGACACTGAACACAGTGCCTCATGGGCCTATCACGGAACAGAAGACGTCGGAGGCGCGGTTTTTGAAAAATCGTACAGCCGCGATTCTAAGGTCATTTTTTCGCCCCATCCCAGGCTGCGGACCTGCCCGCCCCAAGCGACCGCTTGGTCCGCCTGGTGGTTGCGCCGGCCCTGGATACGGCCACAACATGAGCTGGAGGATATAAGGCAAGTGTTTGCAATGATTTTTGGAATGATTGGGGAGCTATCAATATGTTTTAGGGACTATTTAATGTGATTCATTTTAGCTTGCAAAAAAAAAAAAAAAATGTATGCCTGGAACCCCACTTTAACCACTGGTTCTACGTCGGGACTTTCGCGGCCGCCATAATATTGCAGTACCGAAAAAAAACTCTGATCGCCGCCATTACTAGTAAAAAAAAAATATTAATAAAAATGCCATAAAACTACCCCCTTTTTTGTAAACGCTATAAATTTTGCGCAAACCAATCACTAAACGCTAATTGCGATTTTTTTTAAACGAAAAATATGTAGAAGAATACGTATCGGCCTAAACTGGGGAAAAAAAAAAAAATTTTATATCTTTTTTGGTGATATTTATAATAGCAAAATGTAAAAAATATTGAATTTTTTTCAAAATAGTCGCTCTATCTTTGTTTATAGCGCAAAAAATAAAAACCGCAGAGATGATCAAATACCACCAAAAGACGCCAATTTTGTTTGGGAACCACGTTGCACGACCGTGCAATTGTCAGTTAAAGCGACGCAGTGCCGAATCACAAAAAGTGCTCTGGTCTTTGGACAGCAATATGGTCCGGGGCTAAAGTGGTTAAGTATTTGTTTAACTGTTAAAGGGTCAGGTGGGGAAGTGTCAGATGCTAGGAGGTACTTATGTTTTAGGGACACTTATTGACATAGAGGCAATTAAGAGATAAGCAGGTTTTAAACCAAAAAAATCTTCATTTAAAATAAACATGACATGATTGGCAGTATAGTGAACATTTTGTCATACTGTGTTTTCTGGGGAAACTATTAATTTAGCACTTTATTTTTTCTGCGGTAATGTGGCTTATTATTTAAATTTTTTCAAGTAATTTTTTTTCTATGAAACATTTTTTTAAATACAATAACAAATATAAATCATTGTAGGGACAACCCGAAAGGAAGCTTCCTATAGTACAGTATTTATTGACTTACATAAAACTAGATCAAATAAAATTTTAAAAAAATCCATAAAAAACAAACAAAGAAACACAGCACCACTCTGGCTCAATAAATAACGTAAAATCATATATTTAGAATAGTCAAGATATAATCATACACAAGAGCATAAACAAATAGTGTGGATTAACATTATCAACTTAATTAGTAGGGACTACTCATTATAATTTGTGATACAAAGATATTATTTTTCATTTAAGAATGGCACTGTGTGTATTTGTGAAGCTGTGGTTCAAGCACCCAACTTTCCTAGGTAGCGGTGATTCACAAAGATGTCACCTCTACCTCCAGGAAGTGGACAGACGCTTTGTCCAAGATAAGCATGTTTTCAATCTTTTCCTACAAAGTTATATTTTAGGCACCATTGAGTAGGTGTTTTTTATTTTATTTACGTGATGCTGGTTATCAGAAAATCAGACCTTGTATTTTCATGTATCTACTACTGTTTGTTCATATTAGCAGAAAAGATACCACGAAGATTTCTTAAATGCATAAAAGGATAAAATGTTGGTAATTTACTGTCATTGAAGCCATGGGTCAGGTAAAAAGTCTTACAAAATATGGCAGATTTTTTAGGCAGAAGTGGTTTTTCTAAAGCTATTTATTCTTCACGTAGCTTAAAGTGGATGTAAACCCTTCATACACCCAGTGAAGTGAACAGCCTCAGATGATATACAGGGATGAACCAAATCTCCCTACATAGGTTTTGCATGTATATCTGCTGTGTTCACATTTATATACTGGTGTAGAAAGTTCAGATTCTGTTAGGAGATTTTCTCTTCCTGTTTAACACAGAGTGTGATGTCTGGGCATACAGCCAAGATAGCTAAAATTGCTGATTGGAGGAAAGACACACACCCCCCTCTCATCATAGGCAGAGAGAGACTCTCAGAGGTGTTTTGTAACAGGGCCAGCTCCCTGCTAATCTATTTTAGCAACCTCCCCTGACAGAAATTTCAGGCTGCTTTTATCTGATGTGTCCTGAGAATTTGTTAGGAGTTATCAGGCTGATAACAGAGGAATGGATCAGGAGAGAGCTATGGGAAGAGAGATAACAAAACATATGTGCCCAGCTCAAATTTCATGAATCGGGATTGCATCCACTTTAACTGTATTCAATCATCTGATCAAGTGAAAAGAAAATGTACTTTCCTTTGCGCATGATTGAGTGCTTGGAGTGAAAAAGGAAGAATATTCTCCTTTAGAAATGAAGTTCCACTATGTCAAAATTCTAAGATAAATACTGTATGTCCGAATTCTAGCATTTTTAAGCTAATTTACTAAAGAATTTGAGAATATTCACTGCAATTATCCAATCATGTGCACATTTAATAAGCAATCCGGAATTGAATAACTGAAGTGAATCTTCACACATTTTATTTTGTGAACTACTTGTGAATTACTAAAAGTTTTAAGAAGGTTTTCACCATAAATTGTGTGAATCGTTGCTTTCATTATTCAGTAATTTGCAGATGAAATAAGTAGACATGTTTTTTTTCCCACACCATTGGATAATTGAAGTAAAGCGTCAAACAATTTATTGTGTGAACATTCTATTACAATTTCTAAAATCCTTTAGTAAATCCTCAGAGTTACCATTTTAGATACTTTACATAATTTTACTGAATACTGTCTCATTCAGCTGTAAGATATTATCTCAGTAGTTTAACCACTTGCTTACTGGGCACATATACCCCCTTCCTGCCCAGGCAAAACTTCAGCTTTCAGCACTGCGTCGCTTTAAATTAAAATTGCGCGGTCGTGCGACGTGTCTTACAAACAAAATTGACGTCCTTTTTTTCCCCACAAATAGAGCTTTCTTTTGGTGGTATTTGATCACCTCTGCGTTTTTTTTTTTTTTTTGCGCTATAAACAAAAAAGAGCAACAAAAATCTTGAAAAAAAACGCACAATATTTTTTACTTTTTGCTATAATAAAAATCCAATTTTTTTTAAAAAAAATATTTTTTTTTCTCAGTTTAGGCCGATATGTATTCTACATATTTTTGGTAAAAAAAAACAATCGCAATAAGCGTATAGTAATTGGTTTGCGCAAAGGTTATAGTGGCTAGGAAATAAGGGATAGAATTCTGACAATTTTTTTATTTTTTACTAGTAATACGGCGATCTGTGAATTTTGTCAGGACTGCGATATTGCGACGGACACATCGGATCAGTGCTATAAAAACGCACTAATTACTGTATAAATGTGACTGGCAGTAAAGGGGTTAACACTAGGGGGTGAGGAAGGGGTTAAATGTGAGTCCTGGGTGTGTTCTAACTGTGTGGGGGGAGGGGGGTGACTGGGGGAGGTGACCGATGCTGTCTCCCTATGTTCAAGAGAAACAGCATCTGTCTCCTCTCACTGACAGGACGTGGAGCTCTGTGTTTACACACAGAGCTTCACGTCCCTGCTCTAAAACTGCCGATCAGCGGGTACCTGGCGGACATCGCGACCGCCAGGCACGCGCATCGGCATCTCGGGGACGCGCCGGGTGTGCGCGCGCGCCGCCATCGGCGCTCGCGCGCCCCCCAGTGGCTGGAGAACACGATGCCGTCAATTGACGGCAGCTTGAATATTCAGATCCACTAAGCTGCCGTCAATTGACGATAAGCGGGGCCTCAAGTGGTTAAGAAATGATTTTGGAATTCTGATATGTCGGAATTATCAGAGATTTGTTGTTCACTTAGCCCCTAGGGCTTTTTCACAGTGATAGCTTAAAATAATATTGGTTAATTTTCTTTTAAAACCTTTTTATCTCTCCAAAGATATATGTTTAAACAGCAGTACCTTTAAAGTCCAGTGATTTTCCTGTGATATATCTGTTAATTTCTGTAGGTAATGTGACGTGGCATTGGCTTACATCTGCCATATCATCAAAGAGCTATAGCATACTGGTTCAATTTTTCCAACCCACTAATCTACTATATCAGCAGCAATGGCCCACCAAGTCCCTGAATGCACTCATTTACTGTATGACATTTTCTCTTGCATAACCTTACTCATTATATGTTTGTAAATTGAAACACATGAAACTGAATGACATAAGATACAACTAAGCAATTCTGATTAATATCAAGAACTTTTAGGATCCTGTTCTGTTTTTTTTTATTTTCTTCCCAATAAACTATTGCCTAAGGAATTACATATTGATGGCTCCTAAGAACAGACAGAATGATCTGTGAGCCTCAGAAAACTGGGGAATAGTGGAATATGTGCATTCTGCTGTGAATTACAGCAATCTCTTGACTGTTGAAGATGAAGCCTGCCAGAGGAGAGATATGTTTATTTAATGTATTTTAAATGTATAACGTGTATATATCGAGAAGTTACTACACTCAAAGGTCTTGAATAAGTTATTATATGCTGTTAATAAATTATCACTTGTTCATTTATTCAAAACCAGCAATTGCAATAATTCTTTTGTATATTCTCAAGTAAATTTCTGCCATCAGAGCTATTTTTACATTAATTCTGTAATCTACCATTAAAGGGTCACTAAAGGATTTTTTTTTTTTTTTTAGCTAAATAGCTTCTTTTACCTTACTGCGGTGTGTTTTCCTGTCCTCATTGTTCGTTTTTGCTTTGATGTTGCTGTAATTCTGCTCTGATCTCCACACTTCCTGGTTGTCTGTTTCCTTATAACCACAATGCTGGGAGCTTTCTCACTGTGGTCACTAATCAAGGAGGTATGATTACTGTGTGTAAACTGAAACTGGGTTGGTGCTGAGGGGTTTTAGACAAACCATCACTGCCCTCTATTGGCTCTCTGGCTCTGTACATCAGAGAGACAGGAAATAACAGCAAAAACTAAACTAGAACTGTAGATTGATTATATGATTGATTTTTATCTATTTTTAATCATTTTTAACCACTTAAGCCCCGGACCAATATGCTGCTAAATGCCCTAAGGCGTTTTTACAATTCGGCACTGCGTCGCTTTAACAGACAATTGCGCAGTCGTGCGACGTGGCTCCCAAACAAAATTTGCGTCCTTTTCTTCCCACAAATAGAGCTTTCTTTTGATGGTATTTGATTGCCTCTGCGATTTTTATTTTTTGCGATATAAACGGAAAAAGACCGAAAATTTAAAAAAAAAATTATATTTTCTAATTTTTGTTATATGAAAAATCAAATAAACAAAATTTTAGTCAAACATTTAGGCCAAAATGTATTCAGCCACATGTCTTTAGTAAAAAAAAATCGCAATATAAAAAAAAAAATTAGCTACCTAGCGGCAACAGTGACACTAATACAGCGATCAGAAAACCGATCGCTTAGTGACACTGGCAATAGGGGGTGAAAGGGTTAACTAGGGCGGTGATCAAGGGGTTAAACCTTTATGAGGGGGGGTACAGGGCTACCCTGGACCTAACACTAACTGCCTGTCACACTAACTGTCACACTGACACTAAATGCAGTGATCAGTAAATATATGATCACTGCAATCAGTGCCACTGTGACAGGGGGCTGGGGGGGGGGGTGATCGGAAGGGGTTAATGTGCCTATGTGTACTGGTGTCAGTGTGCTGTTGGTGCAACTTACTTGTGATGTCTTCTCTCCTCTCACCGGATTGAAAATACCGCCGAGAGGAGAGGTGACATCACTTCCTCTGCCTGTGTTTACATTACACAGGCAGAGGAAGTGCAGAGCGGGGGGATGCCGGATTGGGAACGATCGCGAGGGTGCGGACAAAAACGAACAGCCGCCCCCTCATCCTGGATCGCTCCCAGAGGTAAAACGTCCGCCACATGTAGCGGACCCCTGACCCACAAGAAGGCAGGGACGTACATGTACTCCCATCTGCATTTACGTGCAATTCTGTGGACGTACATATACATGCGGCTGGCGTTAAGTGGCTAAAAGGAATCAGTTAACTTTTATGTCTCTATACCGTGTAAACAGTCATTTCAGCCCAAAAAATGTTTTCCTTTAGTGACCCTTTAAGTTTAGCCACAGCTTACATGTCACATATAATGGATGTCATACAATGAACACAAGCAGTGGCGGCCCGTCCATAAGGGGCACAGGGGCGCCACCCCCCTAATTCATGTGCCCGTCCCCTAATCTACATGCAGGATGATGGATGCATGGATTTCAATGTTTTTCTTTTTTTTAAGCACATGATTCGAGCCTGAGGCTCTAATTGGCTTCAAAGAGCACTGTGCCCTGAGCCCACACAGTTGTGTGACAATAATAAATGAATATTCACTATTGTCTTCCTGATTCTTCTTTCCGCCAATCAGGAAGTGGTCTCGAGACCCGATTGGGCAGGGACTCTTAGGACTCCTGGCCAATCGGGTCTCCAAAACCCAATTCCTGTTCAGCCTGGAGGAGAAGCAAAGACCGCGAAGCGAGGGGCAGTAGCCCTACCCGGGATCCTCATCATCTGCCTCCTAAGGTAAGGAGGCCTCTGATCGCCCCCTTCCCGTCTATCTCCTGCAGGGGGGATTACCACCATCCGTCTCCCCAGGGGGGGTAATGTCGCCTTCCAGTCTGTCTCCCACAGGAGGGGGGTGGTGGCATTGCATTTACACCCCCCCAAAAAAATATTGTGCACCAGCTGCCAGTGAACACAAGACTTTTGAAGGGAATGCAATAGTCCTATACAGATGAAAAAAACAAAAGAAAAAACAAAAAGTGTAGCGCTTAAAATTATGTGAGAAATAACAATATAACACTATAAAGCATCATAAAGACTTGAAATAAATTAGTGTATATAATATGTGAAGCAACATATAACCTATTCACCAAGTGTTCAAAATGGTCATATCATTGGGATATAAAAAAAAATTGAATTCAAAGTGTCCAAAAAAACTAGCAGTAGGTGAAAAAATGTTGATAGCATATCCACCACCAGAGAGAATAGGAGGCTTACCAAAAAGTGTGGACTCAACTAAGTATACACCTAATGAGTCAATCAGGCTTATAATGATGATGTCCGGACATCAACCTTCCATCAGGGAACAGGGATGGGTTTTGAGTGTAAATCAACTTCTCATAGGGTAGGTGAAAGGCCAAGAAGGATGGAACAACACCAGAACTGATATATAGGACTCGTAGGTTCTTTACCAGGGATCCAAAATACTCAGATGCAACATTTAGGGAGGAAAGAAATGGATGCAAACATAGTGTAATAACGGATGGTACTTTTACTGTAATACACAAAATACAGTTGGTTGCACTCACATTTCAGCAGACATACAAAGGGCATGTAAAAACATCTAGCAGTAAAGTCAGCAGAAGACCCGACGCGTTTCGATCAAACGATCATCATCTGGGGTGCTGGGGGATGATAGGTGTATACTTAGTTGAGTCCACGCTTTCTGGTAAGCCTCCTATTCTCTCTGGTGGTGGATCTGCTATCAAAATTTTTTCACCTATTGCTAGTTTTTTTGGACACTTTGAATTCAAATTTTTTTTATATCCCAATGATATGACCATTTTGAACACTTGGTGAATAGGTTATATGTTGCTTCACGTATTATATACACTAATTTATTTCAAGTCTTTATGATGCTTTATAGTGTTATATTGTTATTTCTCACATAATTTTAAGCGCTACACTTTTTGTTTTTTCATTTGTTTCTTGTTGCAGAATCCATCCAGTTCTGTTGTGTTGGCAGCTTTTTTTATGTTAATTAGGTAGCGCGGTGTTATATGCACTTTTGTACATATATTTTTACTTAATAGTCCTATACAGAACTTTACAGGTCTCCTAGGTACAAAAACCATTAACATGAACAAAGAAAATCATAACTATAACATAACTCATTAAATGTCTACATCAAGAGCAACAATATAATGATAGGAAATTGTACAAGTTGTAATGCAACAATATCTTACATAAAAGCAGTCAAAGTGCCCCTAAACATTAGATTACAGTCCCCTGAACCAACTGTTTCCAGCTTCATGAGGCGATGATTAAAACTTACTAACCAGGGCTGACAGTATATGGATTGCTTTTTCCGATAAGCGAACAAGCAAGGTGTATAGGGACATTTTCCCACCTCTGTGCTATGGGGTAAAAAATGTCCATTAATCTTAGTGAATAAAGTGTAGCTGCATTCACTTTGACTGTCCAACCATCAAAAATAACAAGTTTTGTTCTTGATATTTTTGATGGTTGGACAGTCAAAGTGAATGCAGCACACTTCTAAAAAGGCTGTCCACCAGGTTTAGGAGTGTGTCTATGGGAGTGTTTGACCATTCTTCCAGAAGCGCATTTGTGAGGTCAGGCACTGATGTGGACGAGAAGGCCTGGCTCACATTCTGTAGAGAGTGCAACCAGGGCTGCAGGGAGATTCATGACATCACACATCAGGTAATGACATGCAGGTCTGTAGTATTTGTGGATGTGAGTTATATTGTGTGAGTATGTGGTGATGCTTTTGCAGTAATAGCAACACATAGGAAGGGCTGCGTGAACAGAATAGAGCCATAATAGGAGAAATCCAGACTGAATGAGAATTTAAAAGAAAGCCAAGTATATGATCAAGCCAAGGAAAAAACGAATTGAATTTTTTTTCAAGGATATGCTTTATGTTGTGGAGAGAATAGTTATTAGAGAGTCAAGTCATTTTGCTACCTGGGCTCCACAATAAATGTATACAATGATGAGACCTAGGAAATAAATGCAAGAGTAGCTGTAGAGAGAAATTCTTATTCACTAAAGACAGTTAGAAGATTTTTTAGAGGATCTTGTCACAGAAATCTGAAATTCATATTTACAAAACTATTTCTAAACCTTTTGTTATGTATGCAGCACATATACAGTATATGTTTCTGAAATCACAGGTGGTAAGACTGAATAGAAAAGAAGGGTTTTAGGCTGGAATGTTTGGGGAAGGCTGTTTAACCTCCCTGGCGGTATGATTATTAGTGTTGCTCACGAATATTCGCATTGCGAATATTCGTTACGAATATTGCATATTCGAGTATTCGCGAATAAATCGAATATCGCGGTGAATATTCGCTATTGCGAATATTCGTATTTTTTCAAATTTATTTTTAAAACAGATCACATCCTAGTGATCTCCATCGACGTCTAAAAGTATTGCTGGTATGATTAGAGACCCTGGGCCGAGTAGCTGAGGCGATCCTTTTATGTTGACTAATATTCGCAATGCGAATATTCGTATTACGAATATTCGCAAATACTTTCTCTGCCCTTCTGTGTTTTGTGTATAAAAAAAAAAAAAAAAATTAGCTTTAGTTTAGTCATATAAGTTTGTGTAAGTAGAGTTAGTGTTTAGTGCATATTAGTTTAGTAATCCAGGAAATGATCTCCGTTTTCGCGTGTTGACGAGAATTTCGCAATCAATTTCGCATTCGCATTAGCGAAATTTCGCATTCGCATTATCACGAATATTCAATATTAACGAATATTTCGCGAATATTCTTCTATATATTCGTGAAATATCGCGAAATCGAAAATGGCGTATTCCGCTCATCACTAATGATTATGTCAGATTTTTGCATCTCAAAGCGTTACATTATTTTGCATGGAAATTTGGTGGTTTATATTGTAGGCCTGTAATTTTTAGGCTCTGTCCAAACAAGAGTCTAGTAGACATCCTTGGTATAATAAAGCTTATCTTAAATTATATTATAATTAATTACTATAAATAATTATAACTAATAATAATATAATAGTAACAGAATTTAATAATGTAATCAAATCAAAAACACAGAAATTTGCTCAGTTGCAAAATTGTCGCTATTGTTACTTTGTGTCTGATGACGAGTTTCCCAACGAATCACTATTGCTCAATTCTGCAAGTGATTCTAATTTACTATTGCTGTATTCTAGCTGATCTAAAACTCCTTTTAATGTATGTTTTTTGGTTGCCATGGACAGTCTCAAGTTTCCAGGCAAAAAGAACAGTATATATAATCTAAAACTGCATGCAGGGCACTGGACAAAGCATTAGGGACAAAAGGGATGTGAAATGATTTTGTACTGTATGCGTTTTGTTTCCTTAACTTTTTGAATTTGGCGTTAGGCTCTGTCCCCGTGCGTAGCAACGTTCAAAGGGAATGGAGTACATCGTGCCGAGGACACAGCCCGCAGACACAGCGGGAGGATATCGCAGGATCTTGGGGACAAGGAAAGTAACTTTCCCAGGATACTGCGATGCAATCCCGAGGGTGGCTCAGGGTTACCACTTTTGGTAATGAAAATTCACACCTCAGGATTACCGCCAGGGAGGTTAACAGAGAATGCAAAATGAGGCCAAATAAAAAAATACACAAATATGAATATTCAGTTTGTAGTCATGTATAACCCTGTTACAACTCTGTTAGTCACGTTGTAATCCTGGCAAACACTAGAAATCTCAAGAGACATTGCCATGCTTTTAAATGACTGTGGTGTACAACCAAATCTCTTCAAGACTTCACCCTATAAAAATTTGCCCTCCTAAAATGCAATTCCTACATCCATGCTGTAATTCTTATTAATACCGTTTCATACAGTCCTTGTCTGCTCTTTTATACCTTTAACTCTCTGCTCTGTCCCCTGTAGTGTTGCTCACGAATATTCGCATTGCGAATATTCGCTACGAATATTGCATATTCGAGTATTCGCGAATAACTCGAATATCGCGGCGAATATTCGCTATTTCGAATATTCGTATTTTTTCAATTTTTTTTTAGAACAGATCACATCCTAGAGATCCCCATCGACGTCTAAAAGCATTGCTAGTATGATTAGAGACCTTGGGCCGAGTAGCTGCAGTGATCATTTTATATTGCCGAAAAATCGCAATGCGATTATTCGGCAATAGCGATATCGCGCGATTATTTTGTATTGTAATATGTCACGAATATTCTGAGCCAATCAGAGTGCTCCATTCCGCATTTCTCTAAATTTTGCAATTATTTTGTATTGTGAAATATCACGAATATTCTGAGCCAATCAGAGTGCTCCATTCCGCATTTCTCGAATATTCGCAATTATTTTGTATTGTAATATATCACAAATATTCTGAGCCAATCAGAGTGCTCCTTCCGCATTTCTCGAATATTCGCAATTATTTTGTATTGTAATATATCACGAATATTCTGAGCCAATCAGAGTGCTCCTTCCGCATTTCTCGAATATTCGCAATTATTTTGTATTGTAATATATCACGAATATTCTGAGCCAATCAGAGTGCTCCATTCCGCATTTCTCGAAATTTCGCAATTATTTTGTATTGTAATATATCACGAATATTCTGAGCCAATCAGAGTGCTCCATTCCGCATTTCTCGAAATTTCGCATTCGCATTCGCAATAGCGAAATTTCGCAATCATTTCATTTCCAAAAAATATCACGAATATTCGTATTTAGCGAATATATCTCGAATATTCGACTATATATTCGAGATATATCGCAAAATCGAATATGGCATATTCTGCTCAACACTAGTCCCCTACCCCCTCTACCCATTAATTTTTAACTAATAATTTCAGATGGGCAGCAAACCAGTGCCACCTCAACACACCCCCCCCACAGTAGACGGATGGACAGAAATGCGGAAAGCCTCTTTAACTTACGGGATGACATGCCGATCTCCCCTGTCCGAGCCAGGAGTGCTGGAAGCAGTTGCGGCTGGTGGGTTGGGCTTCACTCATGGACTATCAGTGGCAGCTGGTTGGTGGGTCGGGCATCCCTTTATCTCTTGAAATGGGGCTTGGCTTTGAGGGAGTTGGAGCCATGGAATGGTATGGGCACCAAGGACCAGTTGTATCCCTTCAGCACCTGGGACAGGGCCTAAGGCCGCGTACACACAATCGAATTTATCTGCTGAAAACGGTCCGACGGACCGTTTCAGCAGACAAATTCGATCTTGTGTACGGGCGAGCAGACGGGTTTTTCCAGCAGACAAATTTTAAAGCATGCTTTAAAATCTGTCTGCTGGGAACCCGTCCGTCCGACATGTCCACTGGTTAGTACACTAACCAGCGGACATATCTGTCCGCACATGCGTCGAATTGATTTGACGCATGTGTGGAAGTATTTTACTTCCTGGTTCGGTGACGTGGCAGCGTCAACGTCACCGCCACGTCACCGCGCTGTCTGCCGGTGGGGATTTTGGTTTGATCGTGTGTACCCGATCAAACCAATATATCCCAGCAGACAAATCCGATCAAAACGGTCTGTCAGACCGATTTGATTGGATTTATTTAGTGGTGTGTACGCGGCCTTACCGATAACGGCGGGGAACTCTCATCCATTGTCCTGACGTTTGTTTTGTCCTTGGTGATCTCGGGGGCCCCTAAACTATCCTCACTGCTCTGAGCCAGCCAGGGACACTGGAGAATCTGAGTCAGAGTCCGAAACATGAGAAATGGAGCTAGCCAGTGTCCAGCTGTGCGTCTCCTCTTTCCTCTAGGCTAATAGGATTATTCAGCTGATCGGGAAACGGTGGTTGAAGGACTAACTTACTTATTGGCCGAGAGGAGAATCCTATTTTCACACAACTCAGTGGGCTCGGAGCGTAGTTCTCTGCACCCCTAGCCGACCCTTTTTTGAAGCCTATTAGAGCCTAATCATGTACTTCAATCCCCCCCCCCCATTGGAATCCATGGTCCGGCACTCTGTATGTAGATCAGAGGGCCAGATGCATGGATAGAGAGGATGATGTCCATGCGTCCCTAATGGATGGGCCGCCACTGCCTACAACTCTGTAAGTGTCCCCCAAGGCTCTGTTCTTGAACCCATTCACTTCTTTATCTTTACCTCCTCCCTTGGTCACTTGATACCCTCCCACAGCTTCCAATATCATCTCTACGATGATGACACCCAAATCTATCTCTCTACTCCTCACCTCACTCCTTCAGTCTCCTCTTGCATTAATAACTTACTAACTGATATATCAGCATGAAATGTCACACCACTTCCTTAAACAAAATCTCTAAATGCAACCATTAATCCCTCATCCCACGCCAGGGTACTAGGTGTAATCCTAAACTCTGACCTGTCCATTCTGCCCCAAATCCAATCATGGTCAAAAGTTTGTAGACTTCACCTCTGTATCTCTAAAATTCACCCCTTTTAACTAATGCAACCACCAAGCTAATCATTCACTCCCTTGTTATCTCTCGCCTTGACTATTGTAACACCCTACTCAAAGGCCTAGCTCTCCATATGCTATCTCATCTCCAGTCTATCATGAATTCTGCTGCCAGATTCATCTACCTTACAAACCACTTATTGTCTGCTAGCCCTCTCTGTCAATCCCTACACTGTCTTCCAATTGCCCAGTGAATTAAATTCAAAATACCAACAACATAAAAAGCCATTTACAACTCTTCCTGAGCTACATCACCAATCTTGTCCCCAAATATCACCAAAACTGTCCTCTCCGCTCCTCTCAAGACCTCCTGCTCTCAAGTTTCCTTGTCTCCTCCTCCCATGCTCATCTCCAGGACTTCTCTAGATCCCCTCATATCCTCTGGAACTCTCTACCTCAATATGTTCAGCTATTTCCTACTCCAGCTGCCTTTAGGCGATCCCTGAAAATGTATCTTTTCAGGGAAACCTATCATGCCTCAAACTATTTTTTTTATCACTTTATCACCATAAGCTCATCCCCCACAGTTATCACATTTTATACCACTTGCCCCAATCTATTAGATTGTAAGCTCTTATGAGCAGGGCCCTCTTAACCCTCTTGTATTTTATTGTATTGTAACTGTACTGTCTCCCTTCTTATATTGTAAAGCGTTGTATAAACTGTCGGCGCTATATAACTCCTGTATTATAATAATAATAATATACAAGAAACTGGCATTTTATTAGGCTTTGTGATAAGGATGGGAGAAACCCGAAGAAGATTTTTTTATAGAAATCCAGAATGAAGACCATAGAAAAGATTGATTACCTACTGTATGTAAAAATAACCCAAAAGAAGCATGTGCATATTTATTTATAAAAAGATGGGTATAGTCCCTTTAATATGTTTTTTATAGATTTGAGTCATTTCAGTAATGTAATATTACTGGTAAAATACTAATAATGCAAAACATTTGCCTTTTAATTTATGTATGTCTTTTTTTACCCCCATTGACTTCCATCATCCTACTTTCTTTTGCTTTTTTGCATAAAATTATTTAAAAGTGTAGAATACAAGATCGCAGTAGAAAAACAGTAGCACTGCCTGTTCATATTTTACGCTTTGCTCTGATATTGAAAATCAAACTGCTTTTTTTTAATAAACATTTATAGTGGATACGGTATCAGATGAAATCTCTAAAGCACAAGTGCAAATCCTGGAGAGTGATAAAAGTCTGGAACTCTGTCTGCCACAACTACACAGATGTCTGGAGTGACTCTCTAGGGAAGAGATCATTGTCAGCTGGGATACAGTAAATGGAGAGATGCAAAGCTACAAACACATGGGGCATCACAGCAAAGCCGGAGAATATGGGCCATGCAGACAGTACAGCTGAGCAGAGTGATACAGGACATGTGGAAATGGAAGCTTGGGTAAATATGCAGCAGAGCATAATACATTCTCCTAATAAAACTGTGTTATTCCCCATCTGAATTCTATTGCTATGAAAACCTTTTACACCATAAACCTTGGCTGCCTTACATTTGGCTGATATGGTTTACATCTCATCGAATCTATGGAGGATTGCTGCAACCTTTTCGACTTTTCATTTATTCTAGCACAAGTGTGCCTGTTCCAGAACAGACAGGATTGGGCATCTTACAAAAATATAATGTGTGTAGGAGTGAAAAAGGTATGACATTGGTGTAGGGGAGGGGTAGAAAGGTTATGATGGCAGACAATATGTCAAGGAAAAAAATGTAGAGGATATGATTAGGCTTGTGCAACTCGTTTCATAACGAATCGAAATTCGGACAAATTTAGAAACTTTCGGAGGTTCGGAAGCATTCAAATTTCCGAACAAAGCAATTACGAATAAAACCGAATCCGAAATAAATTATATTGCAAATAGCGAATGCCCGAATGCCTTCGGCATAATTCATTGTTGCGTTAATGCGGCCTAATTCAACAGCAAGTCGACTTGTTGTGATCCCAACCCCACATTCAACAATAACTCTCTCTCTGCTCCTCCCTCACCATGCTGAACTCCCTCTCAAAATGGTGTACAGGGGCGGAGCCTATAGCGCATGTCAAAAACAAAAGTAAAATACGAGATTTCGAATCGTTCCAAATAACCGCAATGTATTTAGAAAAAAGTACAAATCCATTCAAAGCACGTTAGGCAGCGCCATTGTGAGAGAGACGCGGAAAATTACGAACCAATAAACCAAAAAAAAGTTACGAATCAACGAAAAAAATTTACCCTACTGAAAGTACAAATTATAAATCAACTAAAAATAAGGCTTACATTAATACGAATAATAATAAAACTACTACCATGCGATTGTAATATCACAAATAATGGGTAAATATGGAGATTAAAATGAGTAAAACAGCTCTAGGGAAACAAATTTGGATCCCGGTACAGTATAGAGAAATTAGTTCAGATGCTCACAGCATTACTAGGCATGCGTTAAAAATATGGGACAAGATACACAAGAAGGAAAATTGGGATTATAACTCCCCCTTTATACCACTAACTGACACAAAATATTTTACACCAGGAGTAGAAAAAATGTAAATGGATAAACCAAGATAACATACAAATAAAAGACCTAATGGAGCAAAACAAACTATTAACTTTTCAAGAACTAAAAAAAAAACAGGAAGGGCCAGATTCAGAGAGAATTCGATTATCGTAGCGTATCAGAAATACACTACGCCGCCGTTTTTTACCTGGCTCTACGTGGAATCCAGGTAGATTTTGGCCAGTAAACGACGGCGGCGTAGTGTATTTCTCCCGTCGCACTCCATCTACGCGAGTAGGGGGCGTGAATCATTTAAAATAGGCACGTTCCCGCGGCGATCGAACTGCGCATGCTCCGTTCGCAAATTTCCCGCCGTGCATTGCGCGAAATCACGTCGTTACGTCATTCGTTGTTTGAGTAGCGTCGTTTACGGACATTTCTATTCCCGAACGACTTACGTAAAAAAATAAATAAATAAATTCGACGCGGGAACGACGGCCATACTTAACATGGGCTATGCAAAAAGCAAAAATCTGGTCTAACAGTACGTAAAAAAAATAGACGTAAGCGATTGCGAAGACCGCTCGTATCTTCGTGGATCGCCATAAAAACTCATTTGCATATCCCGACGCATCAAAACGACGCAAACTCCTCCCAGCGGCCGCAAAAATATCGCAGCGTAGATCCGAAGGCTTACGAAGACGTAAGCCTCTCGGATCGAAGCCCGAAGCCGCCGTATCATGGTTTGAGGATTCAAACTAGTGATACAGCTCGCAAAATTTGAAATTACTCCTGTCTAACACCAGTTAGACAGGCGTAATTGCTCTGTGAATCTGGGCCGAAGTGTTTTTGATTGAAATGGGGATTATTTCTAAGATATATAAGATTTTGAATGAGTAAAAAATGTGGGGCGCCCCGCCATACATCAAAAAATGGGAGGAGGAACTGGGCTCATATGTAAATAATTTTGAGACCAATCAATTAATAGAGAGGGTGCATGCCACGTCGGTAAACTGTAACATAATGGAATTGAATTATAAATGCTTGGCGCGCTGGTACCTTACCCCGGATAAGGTACATTATTACATAAATACTCAGGAGCAACATCACAGCTATGTTGGAGAGGTTGTAAGGAAATAGGAACTATGGCCCACATTTGGTGGACTTGTTCCAGGATAAGATAATATCGGGGGGAGATTAGACAAAAAAATTGAGAAATAATAAAGGTAGAACTCCCAGATGACCCGTGGGTATGTGTGTTACATGGGTCTCAAATACCAACTAAACATTACCTAAAGACATTACTCCCACAGCTCCTGAATGCTGCAAAGAGACAAATATCCCTACACTGGCAAGAACTTGAGAGTCCCACATTGAGGGGGTGGTGAAACAAAGTAGACAAAATATATAGTATGGAATATCTGAAATATAGCGAAGGAGAGAAAATGGAGGAGTTTGAAGAGAAGTGAAAGGAATGGACAGGGTATAAGTTTACAATGGGTTACGCAGAAGTGGTGAATGCATAACATAATACAATACCTCAACGGTATGAGGTAGCGTTATGGAAGGGTTATAATAGGGTACTCTATCCCCTGTTCGACCTGTTAATTTGAAAGTGCACAGGACACTACAAACCTGGAAAATAAATATAAAAATTAGGTAGAAAAGAGAGGAGGAGGGGAGGAGAGAAAGAGATTTATATAATAAAGAGAGAATTATGGAAGTCAGTGATATATTATAAGGGAGAGGTCGGGGAGGGGGGAATTGTGGGATATTTTTTATTATGATACATTCATATTTAACAATCTTTTTGATATGTTGGGTATTAAGTATTTATGATATGTGTGTAAATGGAAAACAATAAAAAAAGGAAAAAGGAAAAAAACAAGAGTCTTGAAGAAATACCACAATGATGTGAACTGTGACAATGAATGAACAAAAAACTGAATAAGGCTCTCGACAGAAGTGGAAATAAAAAATTTAAAAATACAAATCATTCCGATTCAATGAAAAATTACGCTTGCGAAAATACGAATTAGTGGGAACACAAAAGATCCAGTTTAGCAAAATTACGAATCAACAGGAAGGAAAAGAAACTAAACAAAACTAAACAAATGTTTCCATTGTGCACAAGTCTAGATATGATGGAAGTTCATATGTGCAGGAAAGGACTACAAAGGGTATGACAGAGGCCAGTATGTTTAGGAGAGGAATTTAAAGGGAATACCCTTTGGTAATATGTGAGGGAAAGGAGTGCCAAGGGTATGATGGCAGACCATATGTGCAGGACAGGATTTTGGAAGGTAATGTGTGGAGGAGAGAAGTGTGGAGTGAGTGGGCAGTCTGTACAGCAGATGAGTACAGAGGGTATGATGGTGGGCAGTATGCACAGAACAAAAATGCGAAAGGATATGACAGAAGGAAATATGTGTAAAGGTTATGAAAGTCAATAGTTTGTGCAGGACAGCCGTGAGTAGGCTATAGCAGCAGGCTTTAGAACAAGAACAATGATGGGGGGTGTCCAATAGATGTCCATATGTACAGGAGAGAAATAATAGGAGTATGATGGCAGGCAGTGTGTACAGGAAAGATGTGCATCTATCTACAGTATAAGCACGTCGAGAAAAACATTGTTTTTTCCCTGACATTAAAAACGGTCGTGTTTAAGTGGCATAAGAAGAGAAAATTCCTGCAGTCTGCGCTGGCTCTTGGGCCAGAGTGTGTGTAATAAAGAAGGATCCTTGCTTAAACTATCCCACCTTGCCAGAAACCTGACCCTGAGTAGTGTTGCTCACGAATATTCGCATTGCGAATATTCGCTACGAATATTGCATATTCGAGTATTCGCGAATAACTCGAATATCGCGGCGAATATTCGCTATTTCGAATATTCGTATTTTTTCAATTTTTCTTTTTTTAGAACAGATTACATCCTAGAGATCCCCATCGACGTCTAAAAGCATTGCTGGTATGATTAGAGACCTTGGGCCGAGTAGCTACAGTGATCATTTTATATTGCTGAAAAATCGCAATGCGATTATTCGGCAATAGCGATATCGCGCGATTATTTTGTATTGTAATATATCACGAATATTCTGAGCCAATCAGAGTGCTCCTTCCGCATTTGCCGAATATTCGCAATTATTTTGTATTGTAATATATCACGAATATTCTGAGCCAATCAGAGTGCTCCTTCCGCATTTGCCGAATATTCGCAATTATTTTGTATTGTAAAATATCACGAATATTCTGAGCCAATCAGAGTGCTCCATTCTGCATTTCTCGAAATTTCCCATTCGCAGTAGCGAAATTTCGCAATCATTTCATTTCCAAAAAATATCACGAATATTCGTATTTAGCGAATATATCTCGAATATTCGACTATATATTCGAGATATATTGCGAAATCGAATATGGCATATTCTGCTCAACACTAACCCTGAGCTATTCCCTGTCCTTCACAAGTATTTCCTTCTCCCTACCATTCAGTCATCAGAAGCTTGCCAAATAACATGGGGACCCTGATTTAAAAAAAATAAGTTTACCACAGGCAAGATGGCCACCAAAGGTCCCAAGACGCTGCCCTGCCCAATCAGACTGCTGCTCCCTCTGAGACACTAAGGGAGTCCAAGATTGGACAATTTCCTTCAACAAACTCAATTCCGTCTGCATAATGGCACAGTGCCACCTACTACGTGGAGGAAAATCCACCTGCCTACAGACATGCTTCACAACTGAGATTAACTTTTGCTCCATGTCAGGTCCTTGGTGACTGTGGCTTCCTCTTTCGTTTTTCTAAATGCTACAAGATTTGATACAACAATAAAACTTGTCCTTTATCAGAGACAGCTTCTTTGTTCTCATTGATGTTGATAGTTTCCCCCACCTTCAACAGACAGATCCAGAAAGATGGACTCAAAGGGATTTTCCTCTTCTGAATGTATTTGCATGCAGCAAAATACACCAGAAACTTTTGAAAAGACACATTTCTTTATTTAGACTTGATAACATTTGCATGCAGATTTTATTCAGATTAGTTTTGTAATGTGTATTTCATGTAGATTTGATAAGCTTTTAAAATGAATAAAACACAGATTACCAATAAGACTATATAGCAAATGTCTCTGCATATCTCTAGCAAAATGATTCAAGCTGTGTTTTTCTATTCATAGGGTGTGATCATTAACTTTTCTTTATATTTTCTGTAAATTCTGATTTTTCAAATCCTCAGGTGGCCAATATACATACAGTCAGTATGTTTCAATATTAAAGCAGTATTAAACCCAAAATAAAGGTTTGGGATAAAGGCTTTACATTAATAAATAAAAGCTGATCATTGTAAGCACCCTTGTCAGTGGTAAAATGGTTTGTCTCATTCCTGTAAACAGGTACATCTTGTTCTTTTGAAAAACGACAGATTTAATGGCTGAAATGCCAGATGAAAATGAAGGAAAGATAAGCTAAAACAAGAAGCCAACACATATAGGACTTGGTAAGCTGCAATATAATAAATAGGGTTGTCCCAATACTGATACTAGTATTGGTATCGGGACCGATACTGAGCATTTGCGTAAGTACTTGTACTCGCAAAAATGCTCCCGATGCCTGTTCCACTACCTGGAAGATGCAGTCTTTCAGATTAGGCGACCCAGCGCAACCAGAAGTCAGCGGGCGGAACAATGGAAGTGACGACATTCCCACGCCCATCTTGTTACACCCTGCACTCGACCGCAGTAAGCCAGCAGCAGACATCTTGTTACACCCAGCACATATAGTTTGGACTGGGTGTAACAAGATGGCCGCTGCTACTTTTATGCGGCCGAGTGCAAGAAGTACCAAGTTGGGCGCTTGGCAGGCAGCCTTTCCTCTCATGGCATTTCAGTTCCTGCCCATTAGTGCCAATAATTGCCACCTATCAGTACCCAATGCCCATAAGTGCCATCTATCAGTGCCAGCCACCTGTCAATGCCATATATCAGTGCCAGCCACCTATCAGTGCCAGTCACCTGCCAGTGCCACCTATCAGTGCCATCGGTCAGTGCCAGCCATCTGTCAGTGCCCAACAGTGCCAGCCATCTGTCAGTGCCAGCCATCAATCAGTGCTGCATATCAATGACACCTAATCCTATCAGTGCTCATCAGTGCTGCTTAATCAGTGCCACTTATCAGTGCCCATCAGTGCTGCATATCAGTGCCACATAATCTGTATTGTACTTTGAAAACTGTCACATGACATTAAAAAAAAGGATAGTAATCGGTATCGGCAAGCACTTGAAAACAAGTGGTATCAGGACACCCCTAATAATAAATGTTTGGTTTTGAATTTAATACTGCTTTTAATAGAAATAAGTCAACCAGCTTTCATGAATTCACAGTGAATCAAGCTGTATCTCACTGGTATTGGATGATCAGGTCCACCAACATTTGAAATACATAGCTATCACATGTGCCAATCATGTGAACTTGGTGAGCATTTATTTCATCCCTAGTATCCCCTCTGACCTAGGAATTTTTATTACCACTGGTCACAGCAGCCTATCAGCAGGAGGGGATCAATGAACACTCTCCTCATATAGGAACCCGAGTGTCAGACTATCATTTCATGTATGTTGGACTAGTTAGAATAATGGGTGAGCTTAGTGACAGCTGTAAGGTAAAGACTTTGCACAAATCAGAATAAATTACAATGAATTATAATGATCTAAGTGCTCTCAATCACATCTCTGTTTTTTAAACTGCAAGAAAAAACATGAGAGGCATTCTACATCTGCATTTCACTGTTCACTAGAGTGCTTGCACGTGTGGGAAGTTGCTTACAGAGGAGATAAATTGTGGCTTTATTCTTGATTACAAGGCAGCAAAGCTGACATATGTACAGGTTTTTCATCTGAGAATTATGGGAATGCAAAAACATTTATACTGCAGCATTGGTCAGATGCAGCACCTGTCCCCCGCTGGCTCTAAAACCAAGAACCTAGCAATCATATGTCAGCTGATCATTCTCGGTATTCAGTGAGCAGAGAGCTGGTGACTGTCAATTACTGGTTCTCTGCTCTGCCCCTCCAGTGCTTACTAAAGAGCTGGGCTGTGGATGGGGGGGGGGGGGGCAGGAGTGGCTGGCTAGGCCTACCAGAGGCACTCTGAGGCCGCGTACACACGATAGGTTAACTAGAGGACAACGGTCTGATGGACCGTTTTCATCGGTCAAAACCGATCGTGTGTGGGCCCCATCGGTTAATTAACCTTCAATTAAAAAAAAGCCAACTTGGTTTAAAATTTAACTGATAGGTTAAAACCGATTGTTAGTATGCAAAACCATTGGTTAAAAACACGCACATGCTCAGAATCAAGTCGGCGCATGCTTGGAAGCATTGAACTTCATTTGTTTCAGCACATCGTTGTGTTTTACGTCACCGCGTTCTAACACGATTGTTTTTTTAACTAATGATGTGTAGGCACATCAGACCATCAGTCAGCTTCATCGGTTAACTAAACAAGAACAAGCTGCGCAAATATGAACACTACAGTGTAGAACTCCTATAGCAGTCCTATTGTAGAGTAAGTGAAAGTCCCGTATTTCCGGTGATAAATGAGTGACAAGTGAAAAAGTCCATTAATCAAGTACGGAACATATTATGCATTTGATGGAAACTGATAGCAGAAAAAATTATTCTTTCCTCCAGATAGATGGTGACATCAAATGCAAAAAACCTCAGAAACAGTGCTTGGATAGATAAACACCTCCACCTTTCAATCACACCGCCCCTTACCAGAGGGGAAGATCCCAACTAGAGATCTTCTGACAGCAGATGGCTTAATCACCAGCCAGGGGTTAACGTGACAGGATATCCAAGAGCCGAGACTTCTCCAACAGTGGACCGATGATCCGTGTTGTAATGAAACCAATGTGGAGAAGAAAAAAAGCTACATAGTGTGAACCCATATAACTTGTTTAATAAAAAAATTAAAATCACACTTACAGGAAGGTAGATAAAATTCGCATGTGAAAATATAGCCGGCCGGCTAGCACACCCGTTCACTCCGGGACACAGTCTGCGGTTTAAAGGACGTCAGCACGCCGCCACCCTACGCCGTTTCGTCTCAAAAGGACTTCGTCCTGGGGCACTTCAGAAGGGCTGAGAAGATAATCGTGCAATATTCCTTTTGCCGAATATTCGAGTTATTCTGATTGGCTCTGATGCAAAAGAAGGGCGGAGAAGATAATCGCGCAATAGGAATATTGCGCGATTATCTTCTCCGCCCTTCTTTTGCCCCCTTATTCTCCTTTCTTTTAAGTAGAGTTAGTGTAGAGTTAGTGTTTAGTGCATATTAGTTTAGTAATACAGGAAATGATCTCCGTTTCTGAGAATTTCGCAATCATTTTCGCATTAGCGAAATTTCGCAATTTTTTTTTCCGGATAAAATATAACGAATATTCAATATTAGCGAATATTCGCGAATATTCTTCTATATATTCGCGCAATATCGCGAAATCGAATATGGCGTATTCCGCTCAACACTAATCAGCACCTGGAGGCAGCATCTTTAGAGCAAAGCAATGGACTCTGTAAGTGAAATAGAAGCAGAAGGATGCCAGACTGAGTGCAGGTTTTGTAGGTTTTGTCACGGCCTACGTGTTCAAGGACTTGGGCAGCAGCTTTTTTGGCGGAAATACCCAACAGGGTGTCCAAAGTCTGTCACAGGTTTAATGATAAAAACAAGTAGTAACAGCATGGATGGTAAAATCGCCAGTCCTGAAACTCTAGAAATCATCCTGATAGCCATGGCAGCCTGGGGCACAGATGGTGATGTGATGGATCCAGAGAAAACTAAGGACCATGAAGCAGCCGATAACGGCCCTGACCAGCGTCAATCGCAAAATGCCGCCGGGCTGGACATGACGTCATAGGAACAAGATTATCGCCGTTCACACACAGCCAATCACGGTCTGAAAGATAAGCAGTTGCTTCCAAATGCATTACCACCCCCTCTGCGAGTGAATGGCAATCATCTTGTTCCTGTGATGTCACGTCCAGCCCGGCGCCATCATGCGGTTAACGCTGGGATGTTTTTTTTACCAAAAATATGTAGCAGAATACATGTTGGCCAAAGTTGATGAATAAATTTTTTATTGGATATGTTTCATAGCACAAAGTAAAAAAATATTGTTTATTTTTGAAATTGTCTTTTTTCTTCCGTCTGGCGGATGGGATCGGATGAATACGGACTTACGGTCCGTATTCATCGTATTCCCCATAGGGGAGAGCGGAGGAAAGACACACTGTGCAGGGACCGCCCTATCAACAGCTCAGCGGGGATTTTACGGAGGAATCCTCGCTGAGAAAACGGCCATACGGAGCGGATAAAATACGGATCCGCTCCGTGTGAAAGGACCCTATGTCTATATAGTAAAGCACATAGGGCTGCCACATTCCAAAACTTTAGTTTAGAAAACCTCTAACCATTACAAGAATTCTACACTCTTCCGTTCCCAGGCACCTAACCTTTTTACACCTGGAACCAACGGATACCAGTGTTCCACCCTCATCTTCTCAAGACTATTAACCATTACAGGATGGGGGTGCAGAGCCTGTCCCAGACCTCACCACTATCCTGTGTCCTTCCTGAGACACAAACACTTGCTCCATCATTTTACTCTATATTATGAATTCTGTCTTGGCTTACAAGCTACCATGGGTCAACAGCAGCCCTGGGCAGGTCCTCTGTAGAAGTGTTTTATACTCCTTTTCAGGGCCGATCGTAGGGTCACAGGCGCCTTGGTGCAGAAATATTTCTGGCGCTCCCACATGGGTGTGGTCATTTTACTAACTCCTTCCCTTTACAAATGTTTCTATGGCAACTACTCAATCACAAAGATGCTCCCCCACAAAGTCTTCATTACCATGGGATCTCTACATGATCTCTTAACAATAAACAAAATACAGGAAGAGAAGCAGAGTACTTTATTGGGACCTGGAGGGGGGCCTCTCTGATGGACACAGAGAGGGATTCTGTTAGAGAGTCTGTAAAGGGGAGACTCCCAGACATATTAGGGACATGATACAGGAGATGGTCAAAGACTGCAGACATGATACAGGAAATAATCAGAGACTGCAGGGATGATACAGGAGATGGTCACAGACAGCAGACATGATAGGGGAGATGATTAGAGACTGCAGACATAGTACAGGAGATGGTCAGAGACTGCAGGGATGATACAGGAGAAGATTAGAGACTGCAGACATAGTACAGGAGATGGTCAGAGACTGCAGGGATGATACAGGAGATGATTAGAGACTGCAGACATAGTACAAGAGATGATTAGAGACTGCAGACAATAGTACAGAAGATGGTCCATTAGATCCCTTTCACACTGGCGGGGTTTTTAAGGTGCTTTAGCTTTAAAAATAGCCCGGGTGCTTTCACACTGGAGCAGTGCACTTGCAACAAGTCCAAAAATTTCCTGAAAGTAGCTTCTTTGAGGCACTTTCGTGTGTTTATACACAATCGGCGCCCCCACCTCTGCAGGCCTTTGCACCCTGCCTAGGATTGGCCCTGCCCCTTTTTATAGGATATGACACATTTTCTGAGGAAAAACTCACACACAACCTGACCCCTGTAGCAATCAGCCAAAATACTTAAGACATGACCCCATAAATACAGTAACATTGGCAAACGTATCAGCAACATTTAGTACCTGCTTACAATTTGTCTCATAGCTGCCCCATTCACTAACCATTGTATGGTGACCAATTAACTCTGTCAAATTTTTCTTAAAAGGAATGAATTTGCATAAGCATGAGGGTAGATAGGCTAAGTGCATAGGATTCTCCAAAAGAGAGCCAGCCACAGGGTCCAGACTCTATTCACAGTTCATACGTGTAAGGGCCTCTAAGCCAAAACCAGTGTTCTGTAGTCTTCCAGATGGTATAGCAGTGCTCAAATTTAGCACATGTACTCCCTGAATAAGACTTGCTGCAATGTCCAAGCTGGTACCTAGCTCTTCTGAACACATTCCCACCCCAGGCAATAAGACTGGAAGGTAAGAAGCAGGGTGGCCACATACACACGCATCCACACACATACACGCACACACTTTTTTTTCATTTGGGAGGACCTGTGGCTCAAGGTCCTTCGATCACATTGCAGATCCTTCCATTCTATTTTTCCTTAACGCTTTTGATGGACATAAAGTTTGTACAAAAATAATAGAGCATACAGTGGATATAAAAAGTCTACACACCCCTGCTAAAATGTCAGGTTTCTGTCAAAATTAAACAAAGATCAATCATTTCAGCATTTTTTCCACCTTAATGTGACCTATAAACTGTACAACTCAATTGACAAACAAACTGAAATCTTTTAAGGGTGAAGTAAAACTAAAAAACTAAAATAATGTGGTTGGATAAGTGTGCACACCCTCTTATAGCTGGGGGTGTAGCTGTGTTTAGAATTAGGCAATCACATTCAAACCGATGTTAAATAGCAGTCGGTACACACCTGCCATCATTTAAAGTTCAATTCATATAGGCCCTAACTAGGAATAATACTCTGTTGGACCTGATAATCTCAAACCATGCAGAGCTTTTACACCAAACAATCAATATACGCCTATTGGGATTTACCAAAAATATTTAGAAGAATACATATTGGCCTAAACTGATGAATACATTTGTTTTATATACAGTACAGACCAAAAGTTTGGACACACCTCATTCAAAGAGTTTTCTTTATTTTCATGACTATGAAAATTGTAGAGTCACACTGAAGGCATCAAAACTATGAATTAACAGATGTGGAATTATATACATAACAAAAAAGTGTGAAACAACTGAAAATATATGTCATATTCTTGGTTCTTCAAAGTAGCCACCTTTTGCAGCAGACACATCTCTAGAACAGAGGAGACTGTGTGAATCAGGCCTTCGTGGTAGTATATCTGCTAGGAAACCACTGCTAAAAAAAAGGTAACAAGCAGAAGAGACTTGTTTGGGGTAAAGAACACAAGGAATGGACATTAGACCAGGGGAAATCTGTGCTTTGGTCTGATGAGTCCAAACTTGAGATCTTTGGTTCCAACCACCGTGTCTTTGTGCGACACAGAAAAGGTGAACGGATGGACTCTACATGCCTGGTTCCCACCATGAAGCATGGAGGAGGAGGTGTGATGGTGTGGGGGTGCTTTGCTGGTGACACTGTTGGGGATTTATTCAAAATTGAAGGCATACTGAACCACTACCACAGCATCTTGCAGCGGCATGCTATTCCATCCAGTTTGCATTTAGTTGGACCATCATTTATTTTTCAACAGGACAATGACCCCAAACACACCTCCAGGCTGTGTAAGGGCTATTTGACCAAAAAGGAGAGTGATGGGGTGCTGCGCCAGATGACCTGGCCTTCACAGTCACCAGACCTGAACCCAATCGAGATGGTTTGGGGTGAGCTGGACCACAGAGTGAAGGCAAAAGGGCCAACAAGTGCTAAGCATCTCTGGGAACTCCTTCAAGACTGTTGGAAGACCATTTCAGGTGACTACCGCTTGAAGCTCATCAAGAGAATGCCAAGAGTGTGCAAAGCAGTAATCAAAGCAAAAGGTGGCTACTTTGAAGACCCTAGAATATGACATATTTTAAGTTGTTTCACACTTTTTTTGTTATGTATATAATTCCACATGTGTTAATTCATAGTTGTGATGCCTTCAGTGTGAATCGACAATGTTCATCGTCATGAAAATAAAGAAAACTGTTTGAATGAGAAGGTGTGTCCAAACTTTTGGTCTGTACTGTATATATATATATTTTTTTGGATATGTATTATAGGAGAAAGTAAAAAGTATTGTTTTTTCTCTCAAAATTGGCAGTATTGTTTTGTATATAGCGCAAAAAATAAATAAACTGCAGAGGTGATCAAATACCACCAAAAGAAAGCTCTATTTGTGGGGAAAAAAAGGACGTAAATTGTGTTTGGGTACAACAATGCACAACAATGTGCAATTGTCAGTTAAAGTAAAGAAGTGCTGTATCGCAAAAAAATGGCCTTGTCATTAAAGGGGTAAATCCAGATCATAAGCTTAATATTAGCATGCAATGCCAAGCTGCCATTTCCAAAGCAAGCAAAATCCTTTCTTGTATTAAGAGCGGTATGGACTCCAGAGTGATATAATTTTGCTTCTGTACAAATCATTAGTAAGACCTCATCTGGAATATGCAGTTCAGTTGTGGGCACCAGTTCTCAAAAAGGATATCGGAGAACTGGAGAAAGTGCGGAGAAGGGCAACCAAACTGATAAGAGGCATGGAGGAGCTCAGCTATGAGGAAAGATTAGAGGAACTGAATTTATTTTTTCTTGAGAAGAGGAGATTAAGGGAGGATATGACCAACATGTACAAATACATAAGGGGTCCATATAGTCAACTTTGTTTTGATTTATTCACCTTAAGGTCATCACAGAGGACAAGGGGACACTCTTTACATCTAGAGAAACAGAGATTTAATCTCCAAATATGATAAAGTTTCTTCACAGTAATGCCGCGTACACACGGTCGTTTTTTGCGATGAAAAAAAACGACGTTTTTTAAAACGTCATTTAAATTGATCGTGTGTGGGCAAAACGTCGTTTTTTGTCTTAAAAAAAACGACCAAAAAAAAATTCCAACATGCTTGAATTTTTTGTGTCGTTTTTCAAAACGTCGTTTTTTGTTTCACAAAAAGTCACCGTGTGTAGCAAAAACGTCTTTTAAAACGACGTTTTTCAACCCGCGCATGCCCAGAAGCTAGTTATGAAGCGAGCTTCAATGGAAAAGAGTGGTGAACGTAACCTTGCTTTTTGTGAAAAAACGATGGTGTGTATGCAAAATTGTCTTTGAAAAGTGACGTTTCAAAAACGTCGTTTTTACTTCACAGAAAACGTCGTTTTTTTTCATCGCAAAAAACAACCGTGTGTACGCGGCATTAGAGCTGTGAAAATGTGGAATAGACTCCCTGCAGAGGTGCTTCTGGCCACCTCAGTAGATTGCTTTAAGAAAAGCCCGGATACTTTCCTAAATGTACATAATATAACTGGGTACTGACACTTATAGGTGAAGTTGATCTAGGGGATATCCAATTGCCTCTCTGGGCTTTAGGAAGGATTTTTTGCCATGCTGTAGCAAATAGGATCATGTTTTGCTGAGGTTTTTTGCCTTCCTCTGGGTCAACTGTGGGTATGGGATTGTATGATAGATATATATATATATCTATATATATATATATATATATATATATATACACATATATATATATATATATATCTATATCTATATATATATATACAGTGCAGAAAATAAGTATTTGAACACCCTGCTATTTTGCAAGTTCTCCCACTTGGAAATCATGGAGGGGTCTGAAATTGTCATCGTAGGTGCATGTCCACTGTGAGAGACATAATCAAAAAGAAAAATTCCAGAAATCACAATTTATGAATTTTTAACTATTTATTTGTATGATACAGCTGCAAAGAAGTATTTGAACACCTGTCTATCAGCTAGAATTCTGACCCTCAAAGACCTGTTAGTCTGCCTTTAAAATGTCCACCTCCACTCCATTTATTATCCTAAAATAGATGCACCTGTTTGAGGTCATTGGCTGCATAAAGACACCTGTCCACCCCATACAATTAGTAAGATTAACATGGCCAAGACCAAAAAGCTGTCCAAAGACACTAGAGACAAAATTGTACACCTCCACAAGGCTGGAAAGGGCTACGGGGGGAAATTGCCAAGCAGCTTGGTGAAAAAAGGTCCACTGTTGGAGCAATCATTAGAAAATGGAAGAAGCTAAACATGACTGTCAATCTCCCTCGGACTGGGGCTCCATGCAAAATCTCACCTCGTGGGGTCTCAATGATCCTAAGAAAGGTGAGAAATCAGCCCAGGACTACACGGGAGGAGCTGGTCAATGACCTGAAAAGAGCTGGGACCACCGTTTCCAAGGTTACTGTTGGTAATACAGTAAGACGTCATGGTTTGAAATCATGCATGGCACGGAAGGTTCCCCTGCTTAAACCAGCACATGTCAAGGCCCGTCTTAAGTTTGCCAATGACCATTTGGATGATCCAGAGGAGTCATGGGAGAAAGTCATGTGGTCAGATGAGACCAAAATAGAACTTTTTGGTCATAATTCCACTAACCGTGTGTGGAGGAAGAAGAATGATGAGTACCATCCCAAGAACACCATCCCTACTGTGAAGCATGGGGGTGGTAGCATCATGCTTTGGGGGTGTTTTTCTGCACATGGGACAGGGCGACTGCACTGTATTAAGGAGAGGATGACCGGGGCCATGTATTGCGAGATTTTGGGCAACAACCTCCTTCCCTCAGTTAGAGCTTTGAAGATGGGTCGAGGCTGGGTCTTCCAACATGACAATGACCCGAAGCACACAGCCAGGATAACCAAGGAGTGGCTCTGTAAGAAGCATATCAAGGTTCTGGCGTGACCTAGCCAGTCTCCAGACCTAAACCCAATAGAGAATCTTTGGAGGGAGCTCAAACTCCGTGTTTCTCAGCGACAGCCCAGAAACCTGACTGATCTAGAGAAGATCTGTGTGGAGGAGTGGGCCAAAATCCCTCCTCCAGTGTGTGCAAACCTGGTGAAAAACTACAAGAAACGTTTGACCTCTGTAATTGCAAACAAAGGCTACTGTACCAAATATTAACATTGATTTTCTCAGGTGTTCAAATACTTATTTGCAGCTGTATCATACAAATAAATAGTTAAAAAAATCATACATTGTGATTTCTGGAATTTTTATTTTTGATTATGTCTCTCACAGTGGACATGCACCTACGATGACAATTTCAGACCCCTCCATGATTTCCAAGTGGGAGAACTTGCAAAATAGCAGGGTGTTCAAATACTTATTTTCTTCACTGTATATATATATATATATATATATATATATATATATATATATATATATATATATATATATGGGGTAAAGTGGCAAGATGAAAGCATTTTCTTATGAAGAAAAACATCCAAGCCTTGCTAAATTTAGTAAAAACACATCTAACGTCTCCTAAAAGCATGTGGGGAAAATGTGTTATGGTCTGATGAAACCAAGGTTGAACTTTTTGGCTATAATTTCAAAAGATATGTTTGGTGCAAAAACAACACTGCACATAACAAAAGAACACCATACCCACAGTGAAGCATTGTGGTGGCAGCATAATACTTTGGGGCTGTTTTTCTTCAGCTGGAACAGGGGCCTTAGTCAAGGTAGAGGAAATTATGAACAGTTCCAAATACCAGTCAATATTGGCACAAACCCTTCAGGCTTCTGCTAGGAAGCTGAACATGAAGAGGAACTTCATCTTTCAGCATGACAACAACCCAAAGCATACATCCAAATCAACAAAGGAATGGCTTCACTAGGAGAAGATTAAAGTTTTGGAATCACCCAGCCAGAGCCCAGACCTATATCCGACTAAAAATTTGTGGGGTGATCTTAAAATGGCTGTGCACAGAAGATGCCCTCGCTATCTGAAAGATTTGGAGTGTTTTTGCAAAGAAGAGTGGACACATTTTGCCAAGTCAAAATGTGCCATACTGATAGGCTCATACCCCAAAAGACTGAGTGCTGTAATAAAATCAAAAGGTGCTTCAACAAAGTATTATTTTAAGGGTGTGTACACTTATGCAACCATATTATTATTATTTTTTTATTTTTACTTCCCTTCACCTAAATGATTTTAGTTTGTTGTTCAACTGAGTTGTTTAGTTTAGAGGTCACATTAGAGGTGATAAGAGTTCTGAAATCATTTATTTTTGTCTCATTTTTTACTTCACAGAAACCTGACATTTTACCAGGGATGTGAAGACATTTTATATCCACTGCATGTGGCACACAGTCACAAAACTCAATGCTTGTCTGAACCCCAGGTCAAATGGATAAAAAGGTAATCTTAACAGCAGCCATAGTATTAAGCAACTTGTAAAAAGCTTTAGGAAGTATAAATTATTTTGAAAAATACAATTGCATTGTGTAACTCCTTCAAAGCTCTACGCTAGCAAAAGACAATTCAGTTTGCTTGCAACCACAAAATTAACAGCAACTAAAAAACCTATCTATATCTAATCAACCTAAAATCAACCTAAAATACAATATACAGTATAAATATGAATATATATATATATATATATATATATATATATATATATATACACACATACATACACACATACTATACACACGTTATACACAATGACCCCATAGATTTGGGCCAATGTCCATAGCACCTACATGGCTGTTCTGTTTTTTCAAAAGCCTATATAAAATATATTTTTTACAGATGTTACTATCAGTTTTCACGAATAAATACACCTATGTCTCTGCTGAAAAGATCCAGTGGTTAACACATTTTTGGTTCATTTGGTAATGGGACATGGTTGGTGCGGTCTCAGCAGGCAGTGCCACCACGTGGTGTAGACACATACAGAGTAAGTGCACACATACCCTTAACATAAAAAGGCACCTACAGAGATAGAATATAGAATCAACTTTTTAACAAACATGAAGAGGATCGAAGAGATAAATAATTATCATAATTGAAAAAAAATAATACACATTTTCAAATGTTTACCAGGAATGAAAAAATATGCTCATGTTTTGAGAGAAAGTCTTTGGTTATCTTCATTTTAACTTTCATTTAAATACATAATGAAATTTATCACAGTGGACATATCAGGTCAGTAAAGCAATTAAAACATAAATAAATATTTACTGAAACACCTGCCTGCATGACATTTAAATTATCCTGCGCAAACCAAAAGATAAATAATAGATTTCTTATGTGCTAAAACAATAAAAAAAACAGAAAGCAGGGTTTGTTTCTAATTGCAAATGCAACAGCAGCAACACCTAGTGGTGCAAACACTCAGTAATAATTGCTGGTACAAAGACTAGATTCTCTTTAGAAAATAAGGTTCCCAAGTAATGTATTCAGCATGACTCATTTCCAGTGTCAAACTGGAGTTACAAAATGACCCTGATATTATGAAGAAATACATATTTTCATGCAGAGAACAGTTTGTGAAGTCTAATGAAGCAAAAAGACATAAATATTGCTGTCAGTATTAACTCATTACAGATAGGGCATATAAGCAGAAAATTCCATAGTCTCAATAATGGTAGTTGATGTACCTACAGGTGGTAATGGCATCAGAGATACAGAGATCTACTTGAGATTGATGGGCGAGAGGATATCTTTCCATCCTTCGCACACAAGCTGGGGCCTGTCATTATCATCGCTGGCGGTGAAGCGCACAACGATTTCGCAGGCCTCGTACACACGACCGAGGAACACGTCGGGGAAGACACATCGTTTTCCTCGACGAGTTCCTTGTTAGGCTTGTCAAAAAACTTGACAAGCTGTCTTTGCGTACACACTGTCAAGACCAAATCTCCTCATTCTCAAACGTGTTGACTTCAATACATACAACAGCAGGGGAAGTTCGATTCCACTGGCACAACCCTTGGGGCTGCTTTTGCTAATCTCATGTTACTGCGTGTTAGGTAAAGATTTGGTAAGAGACATTTGCACTTTTCAGTCTGTTACAGCGTGACAAATGTGCTATTTCCATTACCGAGTGTGCGCAGGTTTCTAAGCATACACACCAACGTGTTTCTCGTCGAAAACCAGCCCGACGAGTACAACGACGAGGAAATTGAGACTCCCGTTGAGAAAAAAGAGAACTTGCTCTCTTTTTTCCTCGTCGAGTTCCTCGACAGTTTCCTCGATGAAAAGTATACACACGACCGGTTTCCTTGGCAAAAAACTCTCCCACCAAGTTTCTTGATGGATTCTGTCGAGGAAACAGGTCGTGTGTACGTGGCCTAAGACTTGACTTTTCTGCATACATACAAATCAGGCACTAAATCAGAAGCTCTTTAAAGGTGAGCTCACACTTGTGCGATCACAAACATTGCATGTGATTCACACCGCATTGCTGTGCAGGTCACATGCGATGTCTGTGGGATGCGATTTCAGCCATACAAACTTTATTGGCTGAAATGGCATTGCATTCACACCAAAATGGTGTAGGACCCTTTTTTTGGTCTACTGTGCAATCGGATTGCATGGGTGTTCACACCTATGCGATCTGATTCCTTTACCATTTGACAGTTCAAACTGCAATCGGCAAAACAATCTGGGGTGTCATTAACTCTACATTGACACCCGCAACGGTTCGCAGGTTCAGGTTCGCAATTCAGGTGCGATGCGGGAACCCGCACAGGAATCATGCTGGTTCCCATATCGTACAAGTGTGAACCCAGCCTCAAAACTGAACTCCAGTGATTAGAAGTTTCCATAATAGTACACAGGCAAGGCTTTTAAGGCCCCTTTTACATGAGGCGGATCAGAAATGATCTGCCTCTGTATGCTCCGTATGCTCAGCAGGGATCGCTCCGTTGATCCCCGCTGAGCCGTCGGATGACAGGGCGGTCCCCGCACACTGTGCAGGGACCGCCCTGTCTTTTCTCTGCTCTCCCCTATGGGGGAATCGGATAAACACGGAAACCTATGTCCGTGTTCATCCGATCCGATGACGGAAGGAAAAATAGGGTTTTCTTCCATCTGCAAAATCGGATCATTGCGGAGGCTGACGAGACCGGGTGTCAGCAGATGTTCATTCGCTGACACCCACAATCTCATAGAGACCCATGTATGTCCCTTTGTCATCCGCAAATGGATGGATGAAAAAGCGGACATACGGTCCGCATGTGTGAAAGGGGCCTAACCCTTTTCTACCTATCCAAAATAGAAAAAGATTTAGGCTATACACCACTATAACAAATACAATTGTGTCCTCTCTTCTCCCAGAGCCTGACTGGACAGTAAATGAGCAGCAGAAGACTGATGAGCTCGTCCCTACGCTCACCCATCTCTCTTCCACTATCTGCATGTCCTATGTCACCATATTTGCATGCAGCATACCTAATTGGCTACCTGTCCTGCTCCACCCTCTCTCTCAGACTGAAGCCTGCTGTGTAGGGCATTCAAAAAAGCTAATACCAAGTCAAATGAACATACCTACTCTACTTGCATTTAAAAAATATATTTTCTTATCAATTATTTATTACCTAGCTGCATTAATGTGTATTTGCATCTGCCTGAAGTTCATCTTTAATGATTAAATCATCTATAGCCGGCTGCAAGAACACCAACCCTTTAGGCAAATCCTAGAGTTAAAATATTGTTCACATTCATCATTTTTTATGAGTGCAGAACATGACTGATTGTACCTACCTGATGACTGTAGGATAGAGTTCTGTGGTGTATAGAAAAATACAACTAAAAGAAGCAGCCAAACAGCCTTTTCCAAGAACTGCCAGACTGGTCCTTAGCGCCTGCAGCTCTAAAAAAAGACAAAAGATTATTAATTTCCTCTATGCAGTTATTTTAATGGTGCACCAATAATAAGAGGGCCTTTTGTCTTACCAGTTGGCACAAAGATGTTAGCTAGGATTGCCAGTCCTCCAAGCAAAAGGGAAAAGAACTGCGTGACTCTCCGACCAATGTAGATCATGCATGTGGTGGAAACCAGCTTGGCTGGAAAGTCGACAGCCCCAAAGATCACCTGGATTAGATAGATGCTCACTCCAAATTTTTGTAAGTCCATTGCTAAGCCGTAATAGGCAAAACTAGTAGAGAACCTATGACAATACAGAAAAGTACAGACCATTAAAGTGCAACTGCAGACAAAACTTGTTTTTATTTGAGTTTTGGGTAAATCAGGGAAAGGGAAATTGGTCACTACAATATTTACTGTCTGAATTTTTTTTCCTGGGTAATTTCTGGCTTCTGACTTTATTAACAAATTATTAAAAGTAGGGGGTGTTACCTTCTTATAGTTGTCATCAGAATATGTCCCCACCCCCATGGGAAGATTTCTCCTCACCTTTTGCATTAATGACATCTAAAAAAAAAAAAATCCCCTTTATTTCTGTCTTGGTAACAATGGTCACCAGGACAAGATATGTCTTTGAGATGTCTTTGATATTTGAGATAGTAAGTAGAAATAAAGATAGATAGATAGATAGATAGATAGATAGATAGATAGATAGATAGATAGATAGATAGATAGATAGATAGATAGATAGATAGATAGATAGATAGATAGATAGATAGATAGATAGATAGATAGATAGATAGATAGATAGATAGATAGATAGATAGATAGATAGATAGATAGATAGATAGATAGATAGATAGATAGATAGATAGATAGATAGATAGATAGATAGAACCACTGCCACCAGAATACTGTAACATGTGTCCAGTATAAGGCCTCATGCACACTGGACATTTTTTGTCATTTTTACAGCAGCTGCTTTTGGCAGTAGACGTTTTTCTACAGACATTAAACTCTCCATCATGTTATCCTATGTGTCCAGATAGGGGGGGGGGGGGGGGGCAGGGGGGGGGGGGGGGGGGGGGGGGGGCAGGGGTACATAAAGAAAAAAAAAAGGGGGGGGGGGGGTGGGGTATTTTTGGGGGGGGGGGGGGGGGGGGGGGGGAAAAAAATGGGTAAACGGGGGGGGGGGGGGGGGGGGGGTAGGGGGGGTTGTTTTGTTTTGGGTCCATGGAAAAATAAAAAATTGTGTAAAAAAAGGGGGTGGGGGGTTGAAACGTGTGGGTAACGGTGGGGTGGCTGGTGGGGGTGTTTTGTAACGGGGTTGGGGGGCGGTTGTGTTTTGGGTGGGTGTCCAGGGTGGGTGAGGGGGTTAGGGGGGGGGGGAAAATGGGTGGGGGGTCTGGGGGTTGGTGTGGGGGGTTGCCTTGGGGTCCCAGCTTTACAGTAAGTGAGGGTTTTGGGGTGGTGTGTTTCATACCACTTCATATGCACATATCTGGTTCACAGGGGGGGGATGTTAGGGGGGCTCTCATGGTATGGTGTGGGGTTGGGGGTGGGGTGGGGGGTGGGTGTGTGGGGGGTGGGTGGTGTGAAAGGGGGGGGGGGGGGTGTTCAGGTGGGGTTGGGTTTTGGGGGGGGTGGGGGGGTGTGGGGTGTGTGTTTTGTGGGGGGGGGGGGTGGGGGTTTGTGGTTTGGGTGACAAGGGGTATGGGGTGGGGTGGGGGGGTGGGGTGGGGGGGACAAATGGCATCATCACTGGGTTGGTTGGGGGGGGGGGTTTTAGTGGGGGGTGGCGTGCTGCACTGGGGTTGTTGGTAAGGGGGCCCAAGGGGTGGGGTTTGTGCTGCCGTGTGTTGTTTGGGTTGGGTGGGGGTTGGTTTGGTGTTTGGTGTGTTGGGGGGGGTATGGTGGTGTGGGGTGGGGGGGGTGTTGGGTTGTTTGGTGGGGGGGGGGGTGGTGGGTGGGGTTGTTTGGGGGGGTGGGTGGTGGTGTTTGGGGGGGGTGGGGGGGTTGGGGGGGGGGGAGGGGTTGGGGGTTGTTAATGGGGTGGGGTTTGGGTGTTATTGGGCGGGTGCGGGGGGGGGGGGGCGGGTTTCAGGGTGGGGGGGGGGGGTGGGTTATTTGGGGGGGGTTGTGGGGGGGTTGGGGGGTTGTGACTTTGTGCGTGCTCCAAATTTGTGGGTGGGTGGGGTGTCCTGGGGGGGGGGGGGGTGGGGGTGGGGTTTTTAAATGGGGGTGGGGGGTGACGGGTACTGGGTGTGGTTTGGGGGGTGGGTTTGGGGGGTGGGGGGTTTGGTGGGGGTGGGGGGGTGGGGGGGGGGTGGTTTGTTTTGGTGGTTTGTGGTTGGTGTTTGGTTGGGTGGTGGGGTGTGGGGTTGGTTGGTGTGGGGGGTTGGGTGTTGGGTTGGGGGGGGTGTTGGGTGGGTTGGTGGGGTACTGTTGGTTATGGGGGTTGGGGGGTGGGTTGTCTGGTTTTGGGGGTGTTGTGGGGTTTGGTGGGTATTGGGGTGGTGGGGTGGGGTTGTGTGTTGGGGGTGGTGTGTGGGGGTGGTGTTTTTGTTTTTGGGGGGTTGTGGGTAGGTTGGGGTGATGTGGGGGGGGTGTTGTGGGGGGGGGGGTGGGTTTTGGTGGGGGGGGGTGTGGTGGGGTTTGGGTTTGTTGGGGGGGGGGGTGGGTTGGGTGTGTGGGGTTGTTGGGTGTGGGTGGGGTGTTTGGGGTTGGGGGGTTGTGGGGGTTTTGGGGGGTGGTTGGGTGGGGGGGTGGGGGGGGTGGGGTTGGGGATGTTGGTGGTTGTTGGGGGTGTGGGTTGGGGGGGGGGTGGGTGGGGTGGGGGTTGGGGGGGGGGGGGGGGGGGGGGTGGGTGGGGGGGGGGGTGGGGGGGTTGGGGGGGGGGGGGGTGGGTTGGTGGTGGGGGGGGGGGGTGGTGGGGGGGGGGGGGGGGGTTGGTGGGGGGGTGGGGGGGGTTGGGGGGGGTGGGGTGGGGGGGGGGGGGTGGGGTTTGGGGGGGGTGTGTTTGGGGGGGGGGGGGGGTGTGGGGGGTGGGTGGGGTGGGGGGGGTGGTTTGGGGTGGGGGGTGGGGGGTGGTTGGGGGTGGGGGTGTTTGGGTGGGGGTGGGGGTGGGGTTGGGGGGGTGGGTGGGTGGGGGGGGGGGGTGGGGTGGGTTGGGGTGGGTGGGGTGGGGGGTGGTTGGTTGGTGGGGGTGTGGGGGGGGTGGGGTGGGTGGGGGGGGGGGGGGGTGTTGGGGGGGGGGGGGGGTTGGTGTGGGGTTGTGGGGGGGGGGGGTGGGGGGGGGGTGGGGGGGGGGGGGGGGGGGTGGGGTGTGGGGGGTGGGTTGTGGGGGGTTGGGGGGGGGTGGGGGTGGGGGGGGTTTGGTTGTTTGGGTGGTGGGGGGTGGGTGGTGTGGGGGGGGGGGGGGGGGTGGGGGGTGTTGGGTGGGGGGGTGTGGGTGGGGGGGGGGGGGGGTGTGGGGGGGTGGGGGGGTGGGTGGGGGGGGGGGGGGGTGGGGGTGGGGGGGGGTTGGGGGTTGGTGGTTGTGTGGTGGGGGGGGTGGGGGGTGGGGGGGGTGGGGGGGGGGGGGGGGGTGGGGGGTGGGGTGTGGGGGGGGGGGGTGGGGGGTGGGGGGGGGGGGGGGGGGGGGGGGGTGGGTGGGGGGGGGGGTGGGGGGGGGGGGTGGGGGGGGTTTTGGGTTGTGGGTGGGGGGGGGGGGGGGGGGGGGGGGGGGGGTGGGGGGTGTGGGGGGGGGGGTTGTGTGTGGGGGTGTGGGGTTGGGTGGGGTGGGTTGGGTGGGTGGGGGGGGGGGTGGGGGGGGTGGGGGTGGGTGGGGGGGGTTGGGGTGTGGGGGTTGGGGGTGGGGTGGTTGGTTGGTGGGGGGTTTTGGGTTGGGGGTGTTGGTGTTTTGGGGGGTTTGTTGGGGGGATGGGGTGGTGGGGTGTTTGGGGGGGTGGTTGGTGGGTGGTTTGGGGTTGGGGGGGGGGGGGGGGGTGGGGGGGGGTGTGTGGGGGGGGGGGGGGGGGGTGGGTGGGGGGGGGGGGGGGGGGGGGTGGGTGGGGGGTGGGTGGGGTTGGGTGGTGGGTGTGGTGGGGGGGGTTTGGTTGTGGGTGTGGGTGTGTGTGGGGGGGGGTGTGTGGGGGTGGGGGTGGTGTGGTGTGGGGGTGTGTGGGGTGTGTGGGGGGGGGGGGTGGGGTATGGTGGGGGAGGTGGTTGGTGGTGGGGGGGGGTGGGTTGTTTGGGGGGTTGTGTTGTTTTGTGTGGTTTGGGGGGGGTGGGTTTGTTGGGTTTGGTGGTGGTTGGTGGGGGGGGGTTGGGGTGGGGTGTGTTGGTGGGTGTCGGATCAAATACCCGGTGGGGTGGGGTTTGGTGGGGTTTGGGGGGGGGGGTTGGGTGATGGGGGTTGTGTGTTTGACCGGGGGTGGTGTGGTTTGGTTTGGTGGTTTGGTGGGGTGGGTGGCGGTGGGGGGGTGGGTTGTGATTGGTGTTGGGGTTTTTGGGGGGGGTGTGGTGGGGGTGGGGGATGGTGCTGGGGGGGTGGGTTGTGGTTTGGGTGTTTGTCGGGTGTAGGGAGTGTTGGTGTTGGGGTGTTGGGGTTTTGTGGGGGTGGGTTGGGTTGTTGTGGGGTTTGGGTGGGGGGTGGTGGGGGGGGGGTGGTGGGGGTTTTGGTTGGGGGGGGTGGGGTGGTTGGGGGTGTTTGGGGTTGTTTGTTTGTGGGTGGTTTGGGTTTTGTGGGGTGGGTTGTGTTTGGGTGGGTGGTGTGGGGGTGGGTGGGTGGGTGGGTGGGTTGGGGTTGGGGGGGGGGGGGGGGGGGTGATCTTAGGTCATTTTTAGATTAAGTTATGATTTGGGGGTGGGGGGGTTGGTGTGGGGGGGGGGTGGGTGTTGGGGGGGGTGTTTGGTGTTTGGTTGGGGTGGTTGTCTGTGGTGGTTTTGTTTGGTTAAGTTGGGGGTCTTTTCTCACTGGGGTTCTTGGCAGGTTGGGGGGGGGGGGGGGGGGTGGGGGGTGAGAAAGGGGGGGGGGGTTTTTTTTTTTTTTTACATTGTTACAGGAATGTAGTTAATGCAGCTTCCAAAGTCTGCAACACCATCCACACATGAAAGGCTCCTGTGGGCTGATGAGGGCCTCTTGCAACCTTCAAACTGGAAACTGTGTAAAAGTTTCCACTGGCATCAGTACTTTCTGAGTCACCTGGGGACACAAATGTAGATCATGAGTTCTGAATATCAAGTCAGTAATCCAAAATGTGCTTATGCCAGAAACTGCCAGTTGACTAGTATTCTTATTTTAAGGTCATCAAAAGTGGAGATGATTGTTTGAAGGACCAGGCATGAACTTATGTGTTCCATAAATTGTAGTTGTGTTTTCATTTTATTATTTATCTTTTCTTGATACTTTTGATAAGAAGGAAGTCAGTTGTCTACCAGGCTTGCATAATATGGCCGGAATATTTTGTGTATACTATGATCTGTGGTTATAAATGCCCCACTACCCTTCTCTCTCAGTATCCTCTAACCCAGTGGTTCTCAACCTGGGGGTTAGGACCCCCTCGGGGGTCGAATGATGATTTTCCAGGGGTCCCCAAATCCTGGGCTGTTTCTGAAGCTCACAGCGCTCTCCCAGGCTTTTTGCGGCCTGGAGCCTTTGGCCAGCCAGCTGGGCTGTTCCTGGAGCCTGCAGCCGCCCACTCAGCCTCTTCGCATTGCTGGGGGACAGAGACTAGAGGTCAGCTGACTGGTGAGAAATGTGAAGTGGGAGGTGCTGGAGGAGACCCTATCTCCTGATTTCGACATAGGTGTCACTGCTAGAAGACACCACAAAGTCGGAGACACAGTGAAGCCGGAGAGGCAGTGAGTTACATTACCTCTGATTATAGTTGCCATTAAAAGGACTCAGGTAGTGCTAAATGTCTGTGGGTTAGGGGCGCAAAATACTTGTCTTGCCTTGGGTGCTGACAACCCATGCTATAAAAATAATTTTACTGTTAGGGGTCCCAGCAACTTTGGAAATTTTATCAAGAGGTCACAGCACTAGAAGGTTGAGAACCACTGCTCTAACCCATTCTTCAAACCTTTTATTCTTTACCAGGTGAAGCCATACTCATCTATGTCCCTTGTCCAGGTCCCTCAACACCGGTTCCAGGTGCAAGGACCACTAATCAAGCTCTTTGATGGCATCCAAGATCACCAGTCACCTCAACTAGGAAGTGTCCACATCATGTAGACAGTTGTGTGAACACCTGAAGGAAGACCCAACCAGGAAGTGACTGATATTAAATCAAAAAACAAAAATGTATTATATTGAAGCTTACCTCCTATATTAGTGAGACATACTCTGGACAAATGAGCATGGGAGGCACAACATACAGAGGCATTGTCAGCTTGGAGCTTGGGGGGCAGGGTAGTGTTAAATGTATTAGCATACACCAATAAATTGAAGCCAGCTCACAATTTATAATCAGGCCAGGACAATTACTGTCAGTGAGTTAAGCGGTGATGTGGCAGCCTTTTTTGGGGGCATTAGTTTGGCTTGGGGGGTGGCTGTGTCAGTTTTTCATTCCGGGACACTGTATAGTCCTGGAATGAAGGTGCCCGGGACAGACCTGCAAAATGCGGGACTGTCCTGGGCAATCCGGGACACATGGTCACCCTACTTGCTGCCCAGATTACCAGATGAAAATAGAAGAAATAAAGACAAAAATAGGAAAATAATACAGGCATCACATCTAAGAATTGGTAAGCTGCAATAAAATAAATGTTTGCTTTTGGGTTTAATACCACTTTAAGTATTATGTGACAACAGCTTGGGGTAACTAAAAAGTCACATTTAGATCAGTTTTTTTTTTTTTCAACACAGCACTCAGAGGGTGTTGGGTGGGGGCATATCTGTATCCCTGAGAAGACTTTACATTAGTCATACAAGCAGTGATTTGTGTTCTATTTAACTAAGAGAAATTTCAAACAAGTGATCCATCATCAATTAAAATAACAAACGATGCAACATTTACGATATAGTATTGCAGTTTGTAAATAAATGAAAATATCAATCAAAAATACGGTCTATCAGTTATAAATGTAAATGATCAAATAAAAATTATCAAAATTGATCGAGAGCTCAGCAAATTGATTGACTAGAGGGTCTCAGTGTGTATTTTATTTTTATTGAATGATTGATTATATGATCATCCCAATATATGTGTGGCCACTATAACTCCTTCTCATGCCACAGTACGATTTAACAGCCTGTGGAAATATGGAACACTCCTTCTTCCCTCTTGGTATTATTATAGTACAGTATTCATTGACAATCTTTATTATTCTGGTATATAATCTAGTGTCTTTTCTTTCACTAAAGTGATGCAAAGGAAAAAATGAGCATTTTTTGGTGGAAATTAATATCTCTGCATATAGTTATTCGTCAGTAACAAAACATATTTTTGTTCAGAAAAAAAGTTTACTTACATGCAATGCCAGATGGGTTTAGGTAGGTTAGCTACCAGTACAGCGAGTACTTATTGGAGTACAAAGCAAATTGCTTGTAGGACGGGATTACTTTCCTTTTAACTGTACAACCTGCCCTGAATGCAGACAGTCAGGATTTCCCTATACTGTGGAACCTTGGTTAACGAGCATTTTGAAAGACGAGCAACTTTAAAAAAAAAAATCCTGACTTGGCTTGCGATTGTTCTCTCGCAAAACGAGCAGGATTCAAGCCAATAGGCTGTGCAGTACCGCATTTGGCCAGAGGTGCGGGGGCGGCGGTGACACTTGGAACGATTTGGTGCCGTCCGAAATTACTCAGAATCACTCGAAAATACTCAGAAACACTTGGACATATTAAATTCCTGAGTGTTTCTGAGCCTTTCCGAGGGTTTCTGATTTCAGCCGAGCTGTCTCCGAGTATTTGCGAGGCTCTCCAGTGCCCTTCCACCTCTGGCCACATGCGGTATTGCATGCAATAGAAGTCAATGTGGAACTAATTATCTTTGTTTCCATTGACTTCTATGGAAAAACTCACTTTGATATGCGAGTGCTTTGGATTGCAAGCATTCTCCTGGAACGGACTATGCTCGTAATCCAAGGTTCCACTGTACTCAAAGTGCAACTAAACCCTCTTATAATTTACAGCCAAGCAAACCGTCATCTTATGAAAAGAGAGAACTCCTGCGCTGTCTGAGGGCCTACTCTAAGGGGCCAATTTAAAGGACCCTGCTGCAAACACTTGTGAGACTAATCCTAAAAGACAAATGGCAATACGTAAAAAGTGAAAGTGACTGCGCTGTGAGGGTGGAAAGGGGGGAATGGCATAGTCATCTTAGCCTCTGTTTTTATCTGCAGTTGTGAACAGTTTTGACACTAGTCTTTTGATAGCGTAACAGTTCCACTAAATTGGATGGGTGGTGGTCCTGATGAGATGTGGCAGCCGGGCTATGGGTATGGGCTCTCCTCTTTGGGGAGAGGCCTAGTTAGAAACTAAGGGCTGTGACCCTTGAATGGCAATGAGGAATACAGCACACGGCACAATAATTGTAAGTACCGCAATTCTCCCTTCTTTCACTTTGTTGAACTTTATTGGGGTTCTCTCTTATGGGACTGTTATGATCTTTATGGACTGTAAGTTCATATTTACCAGAGTAACTGCAATGTGGACTGTTTGCACTTACTTTTAGTAAAGAAATTAAAAATAACAACCAGCCTTTGAATGGTGTGATATAATGCCTTGTACACACGATAGGAATTTCTGGTGAAAAAAGTCTGAAGGATTGTGTGTGGGCCCCATAGGATTTTTTTCTCTGTTAGAGTTTGGAAATAGAACATGTTTTATTTTTTTCTGATGGAAAAAAATCCTATGGGAAATTCCGATCGTCTGTGTGGAACTCCGACGAAGAAAAAAAACATGCATGCTCAGAATCAAGTTGACGCATGTTCGGAAGCATTGAACTTCATTTTTTCTCGGCTCATGGTAGTGTTTTACATCACCGCGTTTTGGATGGTCGGAATTTAGTATGACAGTGGGTATGCAAGACTGATGGAAGACAGCTTGAACGGAATTCTAAAAGAAAATTCCATCAGATTTTAGCCCATAGGAAATTCCTATCGTGCATACAGGGCAGTATAGACTGTGAATCAGAATGCACAGCCAATATCTTAGGCATTGAGCATCCTTGATGACCTAGTGCAAGCCTGATTGGCCTAGGAATTGGTGAGGGTTAGGGAAAGGGGTTGCCCTCCTGGTGGTGATAGAGGACCTTCCTAATGGAGTACGTGTCAGGTGACTTGGGTCCAAAGGTCTTATGGATCCCAGGTGTTCAGCTGGACTTCTAGAGCCTGAATCTTAACCATTTAATTAATTGCAAGGCCCTGATGAAGTCTGCTGCAGAATTTGGTAGGTTGTTATGGACTTGGATAAGGGGGTTGAAGTGTAAAGTACTCAAAGCCACCATCCTTGCACATGGTAGGCAGACAGGCTGTGGTGTGCAGTACAGCAGTGGAGAACCTTCTGTGCAGTAGAGAAAGACCTTATATACAGTACTGTGGAATCTTCTGTGCAGTACAGAAGTGGTCATCAATGACAGCAACATAGTAATCCCCTTGTGGTTATCAACTACATCAACACAATGTAAGTAAAAATGATTAAAACCAGCCCCTCTTCATGTGACATCATCATGCTTTAAATATCTGTGTACTGCTCTCAGGATAACAGAAGAGCCTAGGCTATACATGCAATAAAGGCAACACACATGCTTTAAAACTGTGCTATCTGAGCACCACCCAGCGAGAATTTTAATGTTGTTTTAATGAGAAGAAATGTTTCAGAAGCTTACAATCTGCAGTTTTTACTTTTTTCTTTTGTTCAACTACATGTGTGGAGGAATGAGGAGAGGAGTATAAACAGAGTGTTCCTATAGGGAAACTACTTGATTAAAAAGTGCATACTGCCCTTTTTTAGAAATAAAATATATTTTTTGATAGGTAAATGTTCCTAGAACAAGGTTGGCGTGAAGTGGATCGACATGCTTTAACCACTTCCTTACTGGGCACATATACCCCTTCCTGACCAGGTGAAATTTCAGCTTCTGGCATTGCTTCGCTTTAACTGACAATTGCGCGGTCGTGCGACGTGGCTCCCAAACAAAATCGGCGTCCTTTTTTCCCCACAAATAGAGCTTTCTTTTGGTGGTATTTGATCATCTCTGCGTTTTTTATTTTTTACGCTATAAACAAAAATAGAGTGACAATTTTGAAAAAAATTGTTACTATAATAAATAGCCCATTTAAAAAAAAAAAAATAATAATTTTCTCAGTTTAGGCCGATACGTGTTAGGATCGGTATCTCAGGAATGCAGCGGGCACGCGCGCCCTCTAGTGGCAAAGAAGAGCACAAGGCGCATATATGCATCCTGTCAGAGATTCAGAACCCCCCCTGGCGGCCGCATATATTCGAAGTGGTTAAAATATACAAATTCAATATAATAATTTAAAAAAAAGACCATTACTAAAGTGCACTAAAAACAAGTCCATAGTGTCCATTAATAAAACATCTTCCATCAAAGTGCACCAGTGCTTTTCATGATAACCAAACCTCACCCAGTAAAATAACACTTACCAAATAAATTGCCTCTCATATTTCAGACAGGTAAAAACAGCTCGATAGGCGACCCAATGGTAAAAACCCAGCTCTATAGGGTGCTCCACCCCCTCTGTTTCTCATCACATGGGGTAATAAGCTATGCCACTTAATGAGAAAAATACTCCAGTAGTGAAGTATTACCAAACTCCTGAATTCATTCCATTAAAAAAATGCTTCCAGATCAATTCTTGGCATTATACATGTGATATGGAACATAAAAAGCATAACTGATTACATGTGAAACCACTTGGCGCCACCCTACAAGTCCATCTAAATCTTACCACAACAATCAGAACCAGTATGGCATCATTTCCGGTTATGTCACTTTCTATTTCTGCCACATCACGCCCTGATTCGTTTCATAATTTCCGATTATTCAAGGGTTTGGTTGGATATTTTGGATATGTTCAGCAATACGTTTCCTAAGAGGACGTTTCGTTAGGCCAACATATTGCTGGCCACATGGACATTCGATAACATACATCACATGAGTGGTGTTACGTATTTTTAGATCTTCAATTTAATATTGTTTCCCGGGTTGTTCTAGATACAAACATATCTATTCTTCTTCTATTTATTCTGCATATTGTGCATTGTTCACCCACAAGAGAAAAATCCTGTTTTATCCAGGAATGTAAGTGTTTTTTTTTTTTTTTTAGGAGGATTTAACACTCTCTTAACTACTTTGTCTCCAAAATTAGGGGCACTTTTGTACACAAAGGTGGAAAATAGAAGATAGTCTATCCATCAAAAGTATGTGCTAATGTTTGCAAAATTCCTTTTCTTCTCTGTATGAAAACCAAAAATAAAAGCCTATTGATGTTTATTATTAGATATAGGACACTTTTCAAATTGTGTTTTCTCTCTCATACATGCTTCCTTTAGGATAGTTAGTGTATTTTTAAAGGTCTTATCGATAATACCTGCAGAAAACCCCTTTTCTTTAAAACTTGTTCTAAGTCACTATATTTGGTACAAAAAATTGGCCTTTGGGAATATTGCATAGTCACTGCAGATTATGGCCGCTATTGATTGACACATAACTACCGTATCTATCGGTGTATAACACAGGCGTGTAACACGCACCCTAACTTTAAGAGGGAAGTTTCAGGAAAAAAAACTTTCACAACAGCCCCTTGAGTATAACACGCAGACAGTTTACCCTCTATTTTCAGGGTAAAGTGAGCGTTATACACCAATAAATACAGTATTTCTGTCAGTGGCATTTTTTTTTTAAACTTTAATAAACAACCCACTCTTTCCTTTACTCTCTGATCCAAAAATATCAATGTTCTAATATATTTCTAAGTGTCAATAAACACCTCTAAACACCTCTAATTTATTAATTGTGCCCTTGGGTGTAGATTTTAAACCCAGTTTCAAAAGTTTTGTTATGTTATTAGTCAATTGCACACTAGTTAAATTAACGATACTGTTATTCACAATTCCCTAATTGTTATTATTTTTGGACACTTTTCCCTGCCCTGAGGTCTCTCCAAGTACTCCCTGTTCCCCAAGGGTCTAAAAGTAGAAGGAGTGAAAGTAGAACAGTAATCTTTAACCATCTCTCTATTACCACCCCAAAACCTAGACAGAGGTTCAAATCTATTATTAGTTATATTATGTCCACTACCATAAAAGGGTCTTCTTCCACCCATTTGTGTGTAAGGGCTACCCCTCCAACCTGAATTATACTTTTGGAGAGGATCAAATAGAGTGAGGGATCTTTCCAAGAGGGAAACCTATTGGATTTATACTGTAGATTGGGTTCTCTGCCATCCAGCAGGTCTGATTATAAAATTATACTGTATGTTAACTGCTTTATAAGTGTTTATTGATTATCTCTCTTTTTATATTTTGTTTTTAATCTTTTAATGTATTTATTTTGAATAAATGTGTAATTTGTTTTTATCTATTTCATATAAAAATACTGTATATATGAAGTTAGGTAGGAATTCTATATGAGTTTTTAAGATTAGACATGTGGAATAGATATTTATATTTATTATTATGGACTTGGTTGGAGTGGTTTTTACATTTATTATATATTTTGTAAAGATATATTATTGTGATCTTTAACAAATTATTCATCTAAGTATAGAAGTATTTATCTATTTAATTATTGATGAATTTAGTTATTTAATATTCTGTGGAAGTTGTGAGTTTATAGTGGTATTCAAACAACTGGCAAACCATACCCTTGAAATAGTCAGAAATTACAAAACGCCTTAGGCCGCGTACACACCACTAAATAAATCCAATCAAATCGGTCTGACAGACCGCTTTGATCGGATTTGTCTGCTGGGATATATTGGTTTGATCGTGTACACACGATCAAACCAAAATCTCCGCCGGCAGACAGCGCAGTGACTTGGCGGTGACGTTGACGCCGCCACGTCACCGAACCGGGAAGTAAAATACTTCCACACATGCGTCGAATCCATTCGACGCATGTGCGGACAGATATGTCCGCTGGTTAGTGTACTAACCAGCAGACATGTCGGACGGATGGGTTCCCAGCAGACAGATTTTAAAGCTTGCTTTAAAATTTGTCTGCTGGAAAAACCTGTCTGCCCGCCCGTACACACGATCAAATTTGTCTACTGAAACGGTCCGTCGGACCGTTTTCAGCAGATAAATTTGATCGTGTATACGCGGCCTTAGAGCATGGTGTGGCGGAACAAGGAAGTGACGTAACAGGAAGTGACACCATACTGGTGGCAATTTTTGCAGTGAGATTCAGCCGGTTTTGTAGTGTGGCGCAAAGCAGTTTCACATGTTAGTGTTTATGCTCTTTATGTTCCATATGGCATGTGTAAAGCCAAAAATTGATCTGGTGAGCTAATTTTTATGGAATAAATTGAGAAGTTTGGAAATACTTTACTATTGGAGTGTTTTTCCTTTTATGTTGCATACCACCATGTGAGGAGTAGTGTTGAGCAGAATATGCCATATTCGATTTCGCGATATATCTCGAATATATAGTCGAATATTCGAGATATATTCGCTAAATACGAATATTCGTGATATTTTTTGGAAATGAAAATATTGCGAATTTTCGATATTGCGAATTTTCGCTATTGCGAATGCGAATGCGAATCGCGAATTGCGAATGCGAAATTTCGAGAAATGCGGAAAGGAGCACTCTGATTGGCTCAGAATATTCGTGATATATTACAATATAAAATAATTGCGAATATTCGAGAAATGCGGAAGGAGCACTCTGATTGGCTCAGAATATTCGTGATATATTACAATACACAATAATTGCGAATATTCGGCAAATGCGGAAGGAGCACTCTGATTGGCTCAGAATATTCGTGATATATTACAATACACAATAATTGCGAATATTCGAGAAATGCGGAAGGAGCACTCTGATTGGCTCAGAATATTTGTGATATATTACAATACACAATAATTGCGAATATTCGAGAAATGCGGAAGGAGCACTCTGATTGGCTCAGAATATTCGTGATATATTACAATATAAAATAATTGCGAATATTCGAGAAATGCGAAATGGAGCACTCTGATTGGCTCAGAATATTCGTGATATATTACAATACAAAATAATTGCGAAATTTCGAGAAATGCGGAATGGAGCACTCTGATTGGCTCAGAATATTCGTGATATATTACAATATAAAATAATCGCGCGATATCGCTATTGCCGAATAATCGCATTGCGATTTTTCGGCAATATAAAATGAGCGCTGCAGCTACTCACCCCAAGGTCTCTAATCATACCAGCAATGCTTTTAGACGTCGATGGGGATCTCTAGGATGTGATCTGTTCTAAAAAAAAAATTGAAAAAATTTGAATATTCGAAATAGCGAATATTCGCCGCGATATTCGTGTTATTCGCGAATACTCGAATATGCAATATTCGTAGCGAATATTCGCAATGCGAATATTCGTGAGCAACACTAGTGAGGAGAAGAGGTGGTGGATCTTCCACCTTGAGCAGGATTTTTACTGTGTTGTCTATCGAGCTGTTTTTGCCTGAAATATGAGAGGCAATTTAATTTGATAAGTGTTCTGCTTGGTGAAATCTGGTGCTCTTTGGTGGAAGAGGAATTGTGTTGAACACCTGTGTATATATTTCAGTCTGCACTTTGTTTTTAAATTAACACTATGGAGCTGATTTACTAAAGGCAAATCCACTCTGCACTACAAGTGCACTTGAAAGTGTACTGAAGTACTGAAAGTGCACTTGGAAGTGCAGTCGCTGCAGATCTGAGGGGATGAGCTGAAATGGGGGGGAAGCTCTGCTGATTTTATCATCAAATCATGTGCAAGCTAAAATGCTGTTTTTTATTTTCCTTGCATATCCCTCTCAGATCTACAGCGACTGCACTTCCAAGTGCACTTGGATTTGCCTTTGTATTAAATTTGTGCAAGTAATGAGCACTTTTTGTTTTCATTATATTAAATTTGTGCATTGAGGGGTGTTTACGTAGCAGCAGTGATTTATTTTTTATTTATTTCCAAAAATGAGGTATTTCATTAATTTACGTTTTTTTTTTTTTTTTTTTTAGTACAGAGTGGGGTTATATGAATCATTTTACATACACTTTCAATTTTAAAAAAGGTGGTTGCTGTGGCTTGGTTTGGCATGACATGGCATGGCGTGGCTCTTTGGATTCTTTAGATCAGTTTTAAGCTGAACTCAAGAGGTGGTCAATTTTCTTGACTTAACTATTTTTGTTTACAAAAGATTTTTCAAAGCCATAAATTGTTATTTGGCAATTATTAGCAGCCATCACCTGCAGTGGCTACACAATATTTCTAATATATGAATGATTATTGAACTGGAGCTTTTTTGGGTGACACTTATAAACAGTAGACAGGAAGTGTGGATTATGTTTGTATCTTGAAAGAAATTCACAAATGTATTTTGTGCTTTATTTTACAGTGTTTCTTTATGTGTAAAAGTATATTGGACTGTTCAACTTAAGATCATCCATTAACCACTTGCTGACCACCGTAAATACGTTATATATATATACACAGCATGCCAGCAAATGTTTACACCATGATCATGGATGCAGATCTTGGTGTCCTTCTTTACAGCACCAACTGTTTAGTAAAAGTAATGAAGGTGATGTTAGGACTGCAGTAAACATCTAGTAATTGGTGAACACAGAAGAGATGGAGTAACATCCATTTTTCAATCACCTCTATGATAAAGTAAGCTGGAAGTGATAACGATATTGTCATTTCTGGTTTCAGAGCTGTCATTCTCTAAATGTTACAACCAAGGAAGCAGCTAATCAAGCACATTCTGTGCTTGATTAGCTGCTCTGGAGGGCAAGGGAGAAACTGGGAGTCTGATAGACCCTTGATGTCTTCATAAAGTGTGTCTGCCCAAAGATATCACATGGGGGCTTATTAGCCCTCTTGTGATGGCAATACAATTAAATAAAAACACTTTTTAAAAACATAAACAATATAATTTTAATAAAATAACTAAAAATATATCAAAGAATGAAAAGCCCCCTGACCCCCGTTGATCCCACATGCATATATAAACAGCAACTGCACCACACATTTGAGGTATTGCAGCAAGCCATCATTCACAAATACACTGATAACCTGTAAAGGCTTAGAAATCATCTATGAACAATTTTAGGTAATGGATTGCTAGGTGCACAACACTGAGTTTTGCCATGTTTATGATATATTTATTTAGTGAAAAATTATTTTATGTTATGAAACAATTGGGTATTATATTGTGTTTGTGTGCACTAAAATGTATTTTAGTGTATTTTCCTGAAAATTAGCATTAGAGTATACTTGCTGTGCAATATCTTGTGACATAAAAAAATTGCAACACCCACCATTTTATTTTCTCATTATTTTCATTTTACTGTGTGTGCAAAATTAAAAAAATTGCTACAGACAGTATGTGGGTAAAAATGTATATGGTGATTCAGATTGAGTATACAGTGCCTTGAAAAAGTATTCATACCCCTTTAAATTTTCCACATTGTGTCACGTTACAAACAAAAAACGTAAATGTATTTTATTTGGATTTTATGTGATAGGCCAACACCAAGTTACAGAATTGTAAAATAAAAAGGAAAATGATAAATGGTTTTCAATATTTTTTATACAAATAAATATGTTAAAGTGTGGCGTGCATTTGTATTCAGCCCCCTTTAGTCTGATACCCGTAACTAAAATCTAGTAAAACCAATTGCCTTCAGAAGTCACCTAATTAGTAAATAGAGTCCACCTGTGTGTAACTTAAACTCAGTATACATGCAGCTGTTCTGTGAAGCCCTCAGAGTTGTTAGAGAACCTTAGTAAACAAAAAGCATCCTGAAGGCCAAGGAACACACCAGACAGGTCAGGGATAAAGTTGTGGAAAAGTTTAAAGCAGTGTTAGGTTATAAAAAAATATCCCAAGCTTTCAACATCTCACGGAGCACTGTTCAATCCATCATCCCAAAATGGAAAGCATATGGCACAACTTCAAACCTACCAAGACATGACCATCCACTTAAACTGACAGGCCGAGCAAGGAGGACATTAATCAGAGAAGCAGCCAAGAGTCCCATTGTAACTCTGGAAGAGCTGCAGAGATCCACAGCTCAGGTGGGAGAATCTGTCCACGGGACAACTATGAATCATGCACTCCACAAATCAGGCCTTTAGGCAAAAAGAAAGCCAATTTTGAATGAAAACCATAAAAAGTCCCATTGGCAGTTTGCAAGAAGCCATGTGGGGTACACAGCAAACATGTGGAATAAGGTGCTCTCGTCATATGACACAAAATTTTAACTTTTTGGCCTAAAAAAATGCTTTGTGTGGTGGAAAACTAACACTACAAATCACCTGGAACACACCATGCGCACCGTGAAACATGGTGGTGGCATCATCATGTTGTGGGGATGCTTTTCTTAAACAGGAATAGGGAAGCTGGTCAGAGTTGGTGGGAAGATGGATGGAGCCAAATACAGGGCAATCTTAGAAGAAAACCTGTTAGAGTCTGCAAAGGGCAACAACCTTAAACATACAGCTAGACCTACAATGGAATGGTTTGGATCAAATCATATTCATGTTTCAAAATGCCCAGTCAAAGTCCAGACTTAAATTCAATTGAGAATCTGTGGCAAGACTTCAAAATGGTTGTTCACAGAAGCTCTCCATCCAATCTGACAGAGCTTAAGCTATTTTGCATATAAGAATGGGCAAAAAGGTCACTGTCTACATGTGCAAAGCTGGTAGAGACATCCCCAAAAAGACGTGCAGCTGTAATTGCAGAAAAAGGAGGTTCTACAAAGTATTGACTTGAGGGGCTGAATAAAAATGCACACCTCACTTTTCAGATATTTTTTTTTTTTTTTAATAATTGAAAACCTTTTATAATTTTCCTTCCACTTTACAATTATGTGCCACTTTGTGTTGGTCTATCACAAAAACATTTCAAGGGGTGTGAATACTTTTTCAAGGCACTGTATTTTTATATATATATATATATATATATATATATATATATATATATATAAGCTCAGTTGCTACAATTTTTCTAGGGGAGGTGGTAGCATGGAATAATAATACATTCAATGTAGGTCTAAAGCTGGACATACATTGTGCAAGTTTTGTCCAGTAATGAATAGTGTTGAGCGGAATACGCCATATTCGATTTCGCGATATATCACGAATATATAGAAGAATATTCGAGAAATATTCGCTAAAATCGAATATTCGTGATATTTTGTCCAAGTAACAATATTGCGAACTTTCGCTAATGCGAATGCGAAATTGATTGCGAAATTCTCTTCAACACGCAAAAACGGAAAACGGAGATCATTTCCTGGATTATAAACTAATATGCACTAAACACTAACTCTACTTACACAAACTTATATGACTAAACTAAAGCTATTTTTTTTTTTTTTTATACCCAAAACACAGAAGGGCAGAGAAAGTATTTGCGAATATTCGTAATACGAATATTCGCATTGCGAATATTCGGCAACATAAAAGGATCGCCTCAGCTACTCGGCCCAGGGTCTCTAATCATACCAGCAATGCTTTTAGACGTCGATGGAGATCACTAGGATGTGATCTGTTTTAAAAATAAATTTGAAAAAATACGAATATTCGCAATATCGAATATTCACCGCGATATTCGATTTATTCGCGAATACTCGAATATGCAATATTCGTCACGAATATTCGCAATGCGAATATTCGTGAGCAACACTAGTAATGAAGAACCAGCTGTAATTTGCACTGAGGGTGGCCCTGTTGGCCCTTTCACATCTGATGCCCCTGAAGAATTTAAAGAAGCCAGGCCTAAAATTGTCAGCCTTGTTGGCCCCTTCTTGCCCGATATCCTTCAATTGAAAGATTGAACTAGGTGGAATATTGTTAGCTGAACAGTCCAATCCAATCAGCACCCAATTAGATGCAACTGCTGTTCAGATGTTTTGGTAGCCTCCAGTAGATAGAACTGTAACATCATAAAATTATTTGACCTACCAAGAGTAGAAGAAGAACACAAAAAATGGTAGAGAAACAGAAAGCTGCAGCCATCGCCAGTCTCTGATGCCATATGCTAAACCTGCCAAAAGGAGTTGTCCAACAGTATAGGAATATCCTGCCAGGGTGCCAGCGATTGTGCGGACTTTAGTTGGAACCCATTCCACAACTGAAATGATAAAGCACCGTGTAAACAATACGAACAGCTGGAAGATCATAGTCTGCACAGTTTATTTCCTATTTTACAGAAAATTTACAATTCTGCTGTTTTCATTTATTAAAAGTACTGTATGTCTAAATCCATAAACAAAAATGCAATATATTGCAGCTTATTAGTTCAGAAACACAGTTCCTATCCTAGAGTGACAACGCTTGCTTACTAAACAAAATCTATGAAAAAGTAATGTCACTCTAGGCTGCTCTCCTGATTGGTATTAAAACATCTTCCAATCTCCATTACATAGAAAGAAGGGCCCAGATTCAGGTACATCTGCGCATTATTAGACCGGCGTAGCGCACCGCCTTTACGTTAGACTTGCGCAGCTTTGCCGCGTAATCACCCTATTCTCGTAGCTTTTGCGCAGGAAATTGCGCATACGTAACGTTTTTTCAGAGGCGTAAGGAGGAGTAATACAAATTGGGAAGGACGTGGGCGTGTTACATTGAAATGAGCCGTGACCCCATGCAAATGAAGGGCCGGCCGGCTCGCGCATGCGCGCTTGAACGAGACCATGTCAGCTCCGATGTGCGCATGCTCACAACTCGGGAGCGGCGCAATCAGTGAAATTGGAAATGGACTAGGGCAACGTTGTGAACTACGCAAACAGTATAAATAGACACACACAAACGCACTTCCTTTGCAAAAGTACATCCCTTTGTCCCTTCCCATTTAACCAAGTGCTTTTGTTCTTGTTGTTCGTTGCGGTGTGTTTTGTAGTTGTCAGATTAGTGTTCTGTGTGATCAGGTGTTTGTTAGTAGATTTTTGAAAGTGGTTTTTGATAAGTGTTTGAGAGACTGTTTGTTTGATTGATATATTTCTTTTTGTTTCTTTTCCTGCTGTATTTTTGTTTTTTGGGGACTGTTTCTTGGTGAGTAGTTTTCTCTCTGTGTGTGTGTTTTTTTGTGATTGGTTGTGCTTGTTTGTGTGCGTGAATTTTGTTGACTGGGACTGTTTTTTTTTTGGAAGAGAAAACGAAAGCTGAATTTTACAGTTGTGGAAAAACAGATTCTTGCCCGGGCCATTAGCGAGTATGGGCGTTTCCTCCACGGCCCAGACAGTGCCAACACCACCCCGGCCAGGAGGAGGGAGATTTTGGATAGGATCACTGACCAGGTGAATTCAGCGGGGCAGGGGGAGACACGGACCAGGTCTGGGATTGACAAAAAAATCAATGACCTCCGGCGTCTGGTCAAAAAGAAGTTGGCCAGAATGCATGCCTATGCCAGGGGCACAGGAGGGGGCCCACCATGCCGTATTAGCCTGACAGCGGAGGAGCGTGCGGTGGCCCTGACCTTTCATCGGCATGAAGTTGAGGGCCTGCCCGGCTTTGACTCAAGTCCCGAGCCCGTGGTGCCAGGTAAGTTGTTTTATTTTTTAATATCAGGTGTGTAGCATGTGTGGGGGAGGGGGTGAAAGGGAATATGTGGCAAGTGTGTGGATCCTCCAACCTGTAAATGTTTTGTGTCATCCACAGATGTGCAGGAGGGTGCAGGGCCATCTGGCCTGACCGCACCAACCCCAGGACAGCAGCCTAATGAGGCCCCCCAACAAGGCCGGAGTCCGCGGAGGAGGTTCAACAGGAGCAGGAGAATCATGAGGAGGAGGAGAATCATGAGGAGGAGGAGAATCATGAGGAGGAGGAGAATCATGAGGAGGAGGAGTCCATGTCAGGCACTGGACGTTTGGGTTTTGAGGACTCCTCCCCTCTGGCTGGCAGTAGGCAGGCCTCCCTAAGGGGGAGCCCCCCCCCTCCTCCCCCAACATGGCTCCCCTCACAAGGGCCTCCCCTTCTCCCCGGCCACAAGCATCAGCTGGAGGCAGGATGTCATCCCAGACCACCAGGGGGTTGGCCGATCTCCTGCCCGCCACCCTGAGAAGGGACCAGTTCCTCCAGACCCGCCATCTGGGACAGGTCAGCCAGACATTGGTGCGGATGGAGGAGAGCCTGTCCTCCATCAAGGATACGCTGGGGAACCTGGACTCCCACTCCCGGGCTTTCACAACCTGCCTAAACGAACTGCAGACGACATCAGCAGGCGTTGGGCAGGATGTGAGGGCCCTTACCCTGGCTATCCAGGCCAACACGGCAACACTTGGTGCTGCCCTGGACAGAATTGCCGTGGCCTTGGAGGGCAGGCCACCAGGTGGGCAGAGATCAGGGGCTGATCCTCCTTCCCCGGTTTTACCTCTTCCCCATGAGTCTCCCCTGAGAAGCCGGGGCCGTGGCCAGGGGCGCCCCAGGCGTGGCTCACGCAGAGGGCAGTAATTTGTTTTTCCCCCATTTTTTTTTCAAATTTTTTATTTTTATTTTTTCAAATTTTTTTTTTTGCTTTTGCTGGTCATTTTTTTTTTGTGTTGTGAATGCTGTGTGAATGTGGGGGTGACATTCCTGCCGGAAAAGGGGTGTCACCCTCTATTTTGGTGGAGAAGGGTTCCCCAGGACCAGGGAGAAGTGATCCCCAGGTCCGTGTGATTGGTGTATGAATGTTCAGTGACATAATTGGAGCCTTGGCGTGGCGTTGCTGCTCACAAGTCCAGCATGGTGGACTGGTGCCAATCCAATTTGATGTGGATGTGGGGTGTGTGTGCTAGGGACCACAGTGGTGTGCATGCATGCATTCTCATTGTGCCATGATTAATGTGTATGTTTAACGTGCAAAGATGCCCAATGTGAGCTGTCTCCTGGCTGCTCTTCCCTCAGAAGACGGGGTAGCCTCGGTTAGGGGGAGATTGTCTGGTTCAGGGGTCAGGTCATCACGTAGGTCAATCTGCAGGCCCTTTCTTTCTGCAAAGTTGTGCAGCATGCAACATGCACCGATGATCTGGCACACAAAGTTTGGGGAATACAAGAGGGTACCCCCAGACTTATCCAGGCATCGGAAACGTGACTTTAGGAGGCCAAAGGTGCGCTCCACCACTGCTCGTGTTTGGGCATGTGCTTGATTGTATCTTTCCTCTCCTGGGGTTTGGGGGTTCCGGATAGGAGTCATGAGATGGGGTCCCAGTGGATATGCAGAGTCACCTGTAAGGGAAAAGACAGGAGGATGTTAGTCATGCATGTACCCCTTGTAATGTGCATCATGGGAGGGGATAGTCATGCCTGCCACCCATGTCACTCACCAACCAGCCAGGTGTCCCCATACACGTTCTGATCGAATTCCAATCGGATGTGGCATTGATTGTATATGTAGCTGTCATGGCTGGACCCTGGGTGTTTGGCACGGACGTGCCATATGAGGCCTTGGGCATCGACTATCACCTGTACATTGATGGAATGCCAATGCTTCCGATTGCGGTACATGTGCTCTGTCTCCTGGGGGGGCTGGAGTGCCACATGTGTGCAATCAATGGCCCCCACAGTGCGTGGGAATCTGGCAATTCTGTAGAAATCTGTCATTGCCTTCAGCCGCAGCTCCTCAGTGGTGGGTTTGATGATTTGGTTAGCCATGCGTCTGAGGATTGCAGGGACAACCTGGTGCACACATCTGCTCATGGAGGACTGTGACATCCCAGCCACCACTCCACTTGTATGCTGAAAAGAGCCACTGGCAAGGAAATGGAGTGTTGCCATGACCTTGACCAGTGGCTGCACTGCATGTGAGCGGTGTGTTGGGCTGGTGATGTCCTCCTGCAAGGTTGTGGTTAATTCCAGGATGACATGAGGGGTGAATCTGAAGATGCGAAACACCTCAGAATCACTCATGCCAAACAGGTCTATGCGGGTACGGTATATCCTCTCCCGTGCCATCCTCCGTGCCATCCTCCGTGCTCTCATCCTTCTTTGTTCATCTAAAGTCAGTAGTATAGCTATGTGCGACGATGCCCCTGGCATGTTGGCATACAGATTGTTGAGCAACACGTGTGACTGCTGAGCTCCTCACTAACAGTGTTGCTTTATCTAACAAGTAGACTTTTTTTCTTTTTTTAGACCAGCTTTTATAAGCTCTAATTTTAGACAGGACATTTTGCTGTTGCGCACACCGCGTAGCCTGCGCTGCCCCAACGTTGTTTTGTGGATCCCCGTAAGTCCCTCATTAGCATATTTGACTAGCAAATCAATGGTGTGTCTAGCGCACTTTTGCGCGGAAGGATGCGCCAGTCTAACGAAATTACGCAGGATTTTGTGCGTATCTCGTTCTGGGGATGCCGCGCAACGAAACGCACGCGCACATTTAGACTTACGCACGTGCATCTCCTGTTGCGCAGGCGTAATCGCTCTGTGAATCTGGGCCAAGGTATTTTGTGGTTCACAGAAGATAGCTGGGAAAGGTGATAACATTGTTTCAGATGGCAGTTCAGTGCACAGGAATTTACATGGAGGCTGGAATTCTGACAACATCAACAAGTACTGTCTGATAAATATAGAAAATGTTCTAATCCAAAAATGAATGCAGTCACCACATCTATGGACTGGTAAACTGCAATATTCACTGTATTACATTTTCGTTCTTGGGTTTAAAGGATCACTAAAGGAAAAAAAAATTTTTGCTGAAATGACAGTTTACAGGGTATAGAGACATAATAGTTAGCTGATTCCTTTTAAAAATGATTAAAAATAGATAAAAATCAATCATATAATGTGCATACAGTTTAGTTTTGTTTTTAGACTAGTTTCAGTTTGTTCTGTGTGTACAGAGACACATGGAACAAAAACAAACATACACAGGGCAGTGTTTGTTTTTAAAATGAATCTGATTGGTTCTGAGGAGTTTTAGACACATAGGGCTAGAATCATGTAGAATCGCCTATCTTTGTGCGGGCGTAGCGTATGCTTTTTACACTACGCCATCGCAACTTTTACAGGCAAGTGCTTTATTCACAAAGCACTTGCCTGTAAAGTTGTGGCGGCGTAGTGTAAATGGCCCGTCTTAATTCAAATTGGGCAGGTAGGGGGCGTGTATTATTTAAATGAAGCGTGATCCCGTGCCGAACTTACTGCGCATGCGCCGGCCGTGAAAGTTTTCAAGTGCGCATTCTCCAAATCACGTCTCAAATTGTCAATGAAAGCGACGTGAACGTAACGTATGGCCAGCCCCATTCTGAATCGACTTACGCAAACGATGTAAACGACGTCTGTCCATACTTAACACTGCCTGCGCCTCATATAGCAGGGATAACTTTAGGCCAGGCATAAGCCTAAGGCCGCGTACACAAAATCGAATTTGTCCATTGAAACTGGTCCGACGGGCTGGGCTAGCGGACATGTCTGACAAATTTTAAAGCGGATATGTCCGCTGGTTAGTACACTAACCAACGGACATATCTGCCCGCACAAGCATCGTATGGATGCGATGCATGCGTGGAAGTTTTTTACTTCCTGGTGCGGTGATGTGGCGGCTTCAACAACACCGCCACGTCAGCGCCGCTGTCTGCCGGAGGCGATTTTGATCTGATGGTGTGTACACACCGCCGGACGAAAATCCCGAGGAGACATGTCCGATGAAAACGGTCCGCGGATATGCCGGCCGGGCACACGTTCAGGAATCGGCGTATACGCTCATTTGCATATTTTAGACGGGAACGCCACCTAGCATCCAGCCTAAAATATGAAAATAAGATTCAACGGCGTAAGAGACTTATGCCAGTTGGATCCAATGGAAATCTATGCGTTACTGATTCTATAAATCAGTTGCATAGATATGAGGGCTCAGACGCAGAAATAAGATGGCTTATCTGGAGATTTCTTTCCTGAATCTGGCCCATAGTAATCACATCTTCTTGATCATGGACCACAATGAAAAGCTACCAGGAGTTTTTTCATAAGGAGCCAGACAAGCAGGAAGTGTGGAGTTCAGCAAGGGATTACAGCAACTTCTAAGCAAAAACGGACATGGAGGACATGAAAGCAGGACTGCTATAAGGTAAGGCAAGCTATTTAGCATTACAAAATAATTCCTTTACTGATCCTTTAAAGCTGATCTCCATTTTTCTTGTCACTTTAAATAGTTTGTTTGGACCAAGTCGGTTCAAGTGAACAATTTCCTTCATTAAGTGCTGCAGTGTCTCTAAGCACTATATGTACTGCATGTACTGTAGCTTCAGCTGCATACAGTACACAGTTCAAAGTCACAACTGTGAGACAGAGTCTTCCTGTCTCAATAATGCAGAGTCGGTCTGAGTGCTCAGCTATTCTTAGGCAGCATTGTATTCTCTGCATAAATACAAAGCTTCCTCTGAGTGGCTGAGTCGGAGAGAGTGACATCATCAACGGTCAACCAGAGAAAGCTTTGTGTTCGTTCACAGAATACAAAGCTGCCTATAAATGGCTGAGCACCATTTAGACCAACTCTATATTTTTCCAGGTGTGAGAGGGGAAGTCTCTGTCTCAAATCTGGAATATGTTTTTATAGAGACATGTCTTATTGCAAGTGTTGTAAGTATGTGAGAAAGCATCTAGTAGTCAAAGAGTAACCAAGTCTACTACATGCAATACAAAATATATTCATTAACAAGAAGCTTGTACAACATTTCCTAAATTTCTGTTGACTTCATGTTTACAACCTTTGTACTTGTTAAGAGAGTGCTTAAAATCTGTCACAATTTGTTTCTTGGCTAACATCAAATAAAATAATATAATGAATCACACCATTCTATTCCTCTTCACCTATTTAGGACATTTTTAAAATAATGTTTTAAAAGACCCAATTTCTTGTATGAACCTGCAGTCATGTGACGGGTTACATCCGGTTTGTTCTTCTTCTGGTCTCTAGTAAGTGTTGTTGCAGTGCTTGTCAGTTCCTAGTGTGGAAGACTTTGGGGACATTTACTAAAACTGGAGCACTCAGAATATACTGCATCTGTGCATGGTAGGTAGCCAATCAGCTTCTAACTTTAGCTTGTTCAGTTAAGCATTGACAATAAAACCTGGAAGCTGATTGGTTTGAATGCAGAGCTGCACCAGATTTTGCACTCTCCAGTTTTATAAAATAACCCTCTTTGTCTGCCAAAATTGTAGCTGCTGATTTTTTATTTTTTTGCACAGACCAGAGCTTCTCTTTATGGCCCCTTTCACACTGAGGTGCCTTGCAGGCGCTATATCACTAAAAATAGCACCTGCAAAGCGCCCTGAAAGAGCCGCTGCTGTCTCTCCAATGTGAAAGCCCCCAAGGACTTTCACACTGGAGCGGTGCGCTAGCAGGACGGTAAAGAAAGTCCTGCTACTGTAGCAGCATCTTTGGAGCGGTGAAGGAGCGCTGTTTATACCGCTCCTGCCCATTGAAATGAAAGGGCATCGCCGCTATACTGCCCGAAAAGCGCTGCTGCAGCTGCGCTTTGCGGGTGGTTTTAACCCTTTTCCGGCCACTAGTGGAGGTTAAAAGCGCCCCACTAGTGCCCGAATAGTGCCGCGAAATTCACGGTAATAGGGGCATAGGGGCTATGCTTGAAAAAGGAGAGCGCCTAGCAGCCTATGGTGCATGCCCTGAAACATCGTCGCTCTGTCGCTGTCTGTGACATCATCGCGCTCCCACGCTGTTTGTGTCTGTGTCTCAAGCCTCACTGTTGGTGCACACATAGCCCGGACTTCCTGGTTTCCCAGCTGATGAAGATCCCAGGGGATTTTTTTAACATCACAGCCTACATCTGCAGCGGATGATCACCTATGGGACAGCAAGGACTTGTATGCCGAAATCTCTAATTTTAAATGTAAGTGGATAATGCACCTATTGTAAAATTAAAATCAGAATGTTCCTGACCTGGTGGCACCTTCTTTCTTTTGTCCTTCATCCACAGTGTTGGCATGCTAAAACAGGAGGCGTGTTACTAGCCAGATCGCCAAAAGAGGGACATTTTTTTTTAATAAAAATTAGAAATCTAATACAGGCACCACATCAAATGATTGGTAAGCTGCAATATATTACATTTTTGGTTTGGGGTTTAATGCCGCTTTAATTTGTAGTTTTGACTGTCTAACATTATTAAACTTTTTGCAGGGCCAAAATATAGATGAGATCTACAGCTGCATAAGAAATGTGTAAGCCATTGGCAGTCATTATCTGCTGATTGTGGTAAAGTAGAAACATTTCTGTACAGTTATATCCCATTTGCCATGTCAAATTTGACAATTTTACATTATGTATTGTATACTGTAACAAGTTAAAGTGTGTGTTCATAGCCACATTGTATTTTCATATTAAATGGAAGTGTTAGAACCCCTGTCATGATTGTATAGGAGTTTCACCCCATCTATTTGTCCTGGTGACCATTGTCACCAGCAAAAAAATAATGATGTGAAATCAAACTCTTAAGGTATCAGCATACCAAGACATTTTGGACAATTTCATGCTCCCAACTTTGTGGGAACAGTTTGGGGATGGCCCCTTCCTATTCCAATATGGCTGTGCACCAGTGCCAAAAGCAAGGTCCATAAAGACATGGATAAGCGAGTTTAGGGTGGAGGAACTTGACTGGCCTGCTTATCCATGTCGCCTTAAGAGTTCCCTTCACTGGAGCTGAAAAACAACCCCACACCATAATCCCCCCTCCACCGAATGATTTGGTCCAGTGCACAAAGAAAGGTCCATAAAGACATGTAGGAGCGAGTTTGGGGTGGAGGAACTTGACTGGCCTGCACAGAGTCCTGACCTCAACCCAAAAGATTACCTTTGGGATGAATTAGAGTGGAGACTGTGAGAGAGGCCTTCTCGTTCAACATCAGTGCCTTACTTCACAAATGCGCTTCTGAAAGAATGGTCAAACATTCCCAAAGGCACACTCCTAAATCTTGTGGACAGCCTTCTTAGAAGAGTAGAAGCTGTTTTAGCTGCAAAGGGTGGGCCAACTCAATATTGAACCCTAAAAACTAAGACTGGGATGCCATTAAAGTTCACCTTCGTGTAAAGAGAGGCATCCTAATACTTTTGACAATATAGTGCATATTTATATTATACATAGCCTTTCTACATACTTAAGGCAGTAGTGTTCAGTCCAATGCCAGACAGAGCCATCCCAGTAAGAAACCGGAACACACAATAGGAGAGGTAGTTTGGAGAAAAGGCAGTGCAGATCCCACTGATGGCCATTTGTAGGTATGACCAAATTAACAATGCCCTTCGACCATACCTAGGAAAAATGAAGAAGCAGTGATTTTATAGGCATGGCATGCATATAATGACATCTATGATTATTAGAGGAAGATAGATTTTAAAAGGTGTCACCCACCTGTCTGACAGGCCTCCCAGGATGATGGCTCCCACAAGCACACCTGCCATGTACAAGGATTGAGCCAGCTGTCTTCTGTGTTTTTTGCTGCACACCAAATCCCACTATAAAAGTAAATATAGATAACAAAAACTCTCCATATTGCAAATGCAGTACTTAACTGAGTTGTCCATAAAGACGTCTATCTTTCTGGAGCTGTGTATGCTACAAGCTCTCTAAATGAAAACATGCCCGGCCACTTTCACCTTACTGCACCCTAAGCCTACTTTCACACTGGGGCATTGGGTCGTCGGTGTTAAAGCGCCACTATTTTGAGCTGGAAATGTTACCTTCCTTTTTGAGGCGCTTTTCGGTCGGTAGCGGGGCGCTTTTAACCCCCGCTAACAGCCGAAAAAGAGTTAAAAGCACCCGCAAAGCGCCGCTTTGCCAGTGATGTGACGAGAAAGGTCCCCGTCGAATAGTGCCGGCCCTGTAATGCGCAGGCAATGGGCTTGTGCAGTACGGAGCACAAGGGAGCCGCTAAAGGTCTCCGAACATGAACAGCTGTTGATCAGCTGTACACAGCGCCTGCGCAAAGAAGACGACATTGTGCCACACACTGCCGCACACTCCTGATGCTCGTGCAACTCTGCAAGGGGCGGGTGTATTCTTCATTGTACTCTGCAAGGGGCGGATGCATGAAGAAGAGGCCGTATTGTTTCATGATGGCCAGAGCTCATATGATGGGGGTAGATTGCTCAAAGGGGCGGATGTATTATTGAGAAGTATTATTCAGAAGCGTGTTTGCCTATCATTCTAAAATACGGCCTCTTCTGTAGGCATCCGCCCCTTAAATGCTTCTCAATAATACATATGCCCCTTTGAGAAATCCACTCCCATTGTATGAGCTTTGCCCATCATGATACAATACGGCCTCTTTTGTATGCATCCGCCCCTTGCAGAGTTCAATGAAGAATACACCCACCCCATGCAGAGCATCGGGAATGTGCAGCACAATGTTGTCTTTATTGCACAGGTGCCGTGTACAGCTGATCAACAGTTGTTTATGTTCTGAGACTTTTGGAGGCTCCATTGTGCTCCGTACTGCACAAGTGCTGCGCCTGCGCAGTACAGGGCGGGCAATATTAGACAGGGGACCTTTCTCTTCACAACACCAGCACTTGGGCGGCACTGCCCATTGATTTCTATGGGCAGGGGCATATTAGGAGTGGTGTATACATCGCTCCTACAGCACCTCAAAGATGCAGCTTGCAGGACTTTTTTGGCATCCTGCCAGCGCACCGCCCTCAGGCTTTCACGCTGAAGTGAGAGGAGAAGTTCTTTACAGGCGCTATATTTTAGCGCTATAGTGCCTGTAAAGCACCTCAGTGTGAAAGCAGCCTTAGGACTTGTTTTTGGCACCCCTTGCATCAACCAAGTGTGCATGCATTCACACCCACCAAGACTCAAGGTGCACATTTCTCATGCACAGGGCAGCCGATTGAAATTAACAGGCTGTCCAAATGTGACAATGTGACAATACAGGTGCAGATTGGGGAGGCCCTTGTCACTCCATAACAGATACTATATAATCAAATACTTGAGCAAGGACCCTCGTGGTAGAGTCACTAAGTTTTGTTTTAACCACTTGAGATCTGCGCTATTGACAAAAGACGTCAACAGTGCGGCTCTCAAGTGCCAAGTTGACGTCTTTGGACTACATTTAAAGTGCATTACCTGGGGCCGCAATGTCCGTCGGGTACACGCGATCGGCGGGAACACAAGCAGGTGACAGCAGGGACGTGGAGTTCTGTGTGTAAACACAGAGCTCCACGTGCTGTCAGAGGAGAGGAGACCGATCTGTGTCCCTTGTACATAGGGACACAGCATCGGTCACCTCCCCCAGTCACCCCCCCTCCCCCCCCACAGTTAGAACACACCCAGGATACACTTTTAACCCCTTCCTCACCCCCTAGTGTTAACCCCCTCCCTGCCAGTCACATTTATACAGTAATTAGTGCATTTTTATAGCACTGATCGCTGTATAAATGTGAATGGTCCCAAATTTGTGTCAAAAGTGTCCGATATGTCCGCCGCAATATCGCAGTCCCAATAAAAATCGCAGATCGCCGCCATTACTAGTAAAAAAATAAAATAATAAAAAAATCATAATTCGGTTCCCCATTTTGTAGGCGTTATAAATTTTGCGCAAACCAGTCGCTTATTGCGATTTTTTTTTACAAAAATACGTCGAAAAATACGTATCGGCCTAGACTGAGAAATTTTTATTTTTTTAAATTGGGATATTTATTATAGCAACAAGTAAAAAATATATATATTTTTTTAAATTGACGCTCTTTTTTTTGTTTATAGCGCAAAGAATTAAAACCGCAGAGGTGATCAAATACCACCAAAATAAAGCTCTATTTGTGTGGAAAAAGGACGTCAATTTTGTTTGGAAGCCACGTCGCACGACCGCGCAAATGCCAGTTAAAGCGACGCAATGCCGAAAGCTGAAATTTTGCCTGGCCACGAAGGGGGTTTATGTGCCCAGTAAGCAAGTGGTTAATAGAAACTGATGATTTAAAAAAAAACATTCAAACTCATTTTGAAATGCTATAAATTTAGAGATTAGATTTATATCCTCTTAACAGTAGAGATTTTATGAAAGTTGATACTGCTGCTCTACCTTGTGATATGAATTATTTAAAGCGGAGCTCCACCCATGAAAACAACATTTTGCCATGTTGTTTAAAAAAAAAAAAAAAAAAAACCTGAAAAAAAAAAAAAAAAAAATACTCACCCGAAATAGCTGTTGCTATGCGGAAGTCCGTAATCTGCCTCACCTGCACCGCGGTTTGATTTCTTCTTCTTCTTCTTCTCCTTGTGAATGGGGCGCTCTGCTTTCTGGGAACTGTGTGTGTTCTCAGAGAGCAGCGCGCCCATTCACAAGCCAGCGTGAGACTCGCGCAGGCACAGTAGGAAATGGGCAGTGAAGCCGTACTTCCTGTCCCACTTCCTCCTTCCGCCGAGGGGCTGGTAAGGCGATTAAGCTTAAAAAAAGTACTGTTCACTCCATCATTCGAAAATGGAAAGAGTATGGCACAACTGCAAACCTATGTTATTGTGCCTATAAACTATGGGAAAGAGTTTATAGCATTTTTATGGCATTTTTTTATTAGTAATGGTGGTGATCTGCAAATTTTAAGTGGTACTGCGACTTTGTGAAGGACAGATTAGACACTTTTGACACATTTTTATGACCATTGACATTTATACAACGATCAGTGCTATGAATATGCACTGATTACTGTGTAAATGTCACTGGTAGGGAAGGGTTAAGACTAGGAGGCATTCAAGGGAATAAATGTGTGTTCCCTAGATGTGTTCTAACTGTATGGGGATAGGACAGGGGCAGACTGACAACTCATGGGGCCCCTGGGCAATAGGAGAATATGGGGCCCCCAGGCAATAGATTATGGGGCCACACAGCATACAGTATACATACACAGTATACATACACAGACACACAATATACACACACAGTATACATACACACAGAATACACATACACACACTGAAAAGTTACTAGAGAGGGGGGTCAGCTATAATCTTGGGATTTTTTTAAAAAAACACAGATTTTTACATACAGTCCCTGGTTTTACTGAGTCTGGCAACCCTGCCTGAATGGTCAGTCCGCCCCTGCGATAGGACTAACTGGGGGAGGAGACATATCACTGTTCCTACTTATTAGTAACAAACTATATGTCTCCTATCCCCTAACAGCACACAAATCCCTGTGCTGGCTCATGCACGTGATCGAGCACCCTCTGGTAGCTCCTAAAGGGGACTTTGTACCTGTGGACTGCAGTATAAGTATGTGAGCCGGTCGGGAACTGGTAAAAAAATACCTGTTGATCCTGTCATGATCAACTTCTTTATATGGTATCTTACCTGCACCCGATAAAGACTACAAGTAGGCATGCAAGCAGGCATTATGCATGGTTTATTATTGTTACTATCAAGAAGCTGGTGCAGAGAAATGACGTAGAGAGGTTGCTGAAGAAAGTACATCTCTGTAACAAGATTTATTATTGTTACAATTTATAACTAAAATATTCTTCTGTAATGTTATGTGTGGCCATCTTGTTGGATTCATTTGTTCTGGTGCATGTTCTGCATTAGCCAAGAAAGTTAAGGACCTTTGAAAAGCCAAGTTCCCAATGCCAGAATAAAAATGCCCATGTGCCAACTGCTAAACAAATTGTCAAGCAAATCTGATAAAGAGGCTCTGCATGGCTCTGAAATGTTTCTTATTTGCAATGTGATCTTTTTGATGTTTGAATAAATCTCTGGACTTTGTTAGGTGTACTGGTAAAATATATGTTTGTTTGTTTAAATAATACAATGCCTATAGCTAAAACAGCCTAGTTACTATGGCAATTTCCATTAAGGTGTTCAGTGGGAATAGCTATTTTTTTTTATAATCAAACATGTCCCAAATCCAGTTTCCAGACCTAAACTCCATAAAACATTTATAGGAAGTTTAAGGCAAAGATGGAAACGTAGATGTTCACCACCTTCAATGAACTAGAGACTTTTTTCATATGTAACAGTGCAAAACCCTACTACACATAACTCAGGACTTATATCCCAGCATTCCAGGAAGGATTACAGCTGTTCTGAAGGAAAAGGTTGACCCTACTTCTTAATAGATTCTCTATACTATATATATATATTTATTTATAGATAGATAGATATTGTATATTCCTTTTAATTGCTTACATACTAAAATCCTAAAAAGAGAGTGATTTATTTTACATGTGACAATATGTATGTGTTGTAAAGATCATTGGGCTTTTATGCGATACGTTTAAATTAGGCATTTTCTGCAGACTAGGCTGTTTAAGATTAGTCTACTATTAATCGCTCTGCATACAGAGAGAAAAAGATAAAGCAAGATAAAACTGCTGATAAAATTTAGGTCAAATGTTGAAGAAACCCGAGAGCAGTTGTAACTTTATTACTACGTCTGTCAGTGTATGCAATTATTGTGTAAATGTATAATTTGTGCAGGATTTCCAGTCCTTGAGTCCTGCAATACAAGTAAATAATAGAAAATCTTCTCCACCGTTGAATCGTGGGAGAACATCTCATAATTTGCACTGCTGGGAGCATACTCTTTTCTCCCAGCATAAATAGTGGATCGTTTACCACAAAGAAGCAATGATCAGTTTTTTATTTTAAATAATAATGTACTGTATATATATATCAGTACACAGAATTTATGTTTATATCTGTTAGTGCTGGTTTCAAATTTGCTATTTTGTTTGTAGGGACCTAATTCGCCTCCAGTTATCTAGAGGGACCCAATATGAATCCTGCTTTTAATACTGCAGGGGATTATGGAATGAGAATCCTTGCTTATGTTTGTGGCCAACTAAAGAAGCAATATGCTTCAACATTAAGGGTTATCATTTGAGAAATTCAAATAATCCCAGAATGGTGTTAAGACCAGAGGTCACCCCTGTAGCGGGAGTGTGGAACTCCTTTTTGGACCACCTAGAAGGTAAGTGAGCTTTTGGACCATTTATCCATTTACCAGATGAATCAAGCAAAACATGTTGCCTCTCGACCAAATTACCCAATTTTCTGCAAATGAAGGGATTGCTTTGGTCATCTGTGTTTAAATCTCTCCCAGGATACTCTCTACATGGAGTTTAGCCTTGGACACACGCTCGGTTTTCTCGACAAGAACCAGCAAGAAAACTGCTGGCAGAACTTTCTTGCCGAGTAAACCAAGCGTGTGTACGAGGCTTCCAGGTTTCTTGTCGGGAAATCTGGCCAGAATCTCGACGAGAAAAATAGAGATCCTGCGCTCTACTTTCTCGTCAGGATTCTTGTCGGCCTGTTTCCCGACGAGAAACCCGAGAGTGTGTATACTTACCTGGTCGCCGTGGAAATCCGCGCATGCTCGAAATGACTTTGACGCATGCACGGTAGCTTCCACGGCATAGGTAGGGTGCAGCAAGATGGTGGTGACAGCATCCAATGTGATGAGCGCATATTCGTTGGACGCGATGACGTCACTGCGTTCCTGCCTTTCAAGACAATTGCGGTTCTTTTGAAAGGAGAGTCTGTACACTTGGGCAGCAAGAGATTCTTGCCAAGAATCTCGTCAGGAAAAACATTGTTTTTTTCCTGACAAGATTCTGGCCCGTGTGTACAGGGCTTAAGGGTTGTCATTTGAGAAATTCAAATAATCCCAGAATGGTGTTAAGACCAGAGGTCACCCCTGTAGCGGGAGTGTGGAACACCTTTTTGGACCACCTAGAAATAAAGTGAGCTTTTAGACCACTTATCCAGTTAACAGATTAATCAAGCAAAACATGTTGCATCTCGGACAAATTACCCAATTTTCGCCAAATGAAGAGATTGCTTTGCTCATCTGTGTTTAAATCTCTCCCAAGATACTCTCTACTTGAAGTTTATGTTTATTTTGACTCTCCTCCCAAAGTCCAAAAACATAGTGATAGGTTAATTGGCTTCCTCTAAAATTGCCCTTTCTGTTATTGTTGCAGGGGTATTTTATTGTGAGCTGCTTTGAGGAACAAGGGTTAATGTCAAAGGATCTATGTTTTCTGTACATCACTGTGTAATACTTCAGTGCTTTAAAAACTCTGGAAATAGTTTAAGCATTTAATATCTCAATCTTTTAGACATGGTCATAGCCATGTCTGTCCACAATTTTCCACAAATGTTAAAAGAAAGCTTGTGCCTACTAATGAGTCTCCGCCTTACGGGCACTGCAAAGCTTCGGAGATTTTTGTAGTTGAGGCATCAGAAGATTAGTTCACCTAAAGCTGTATTTGAGTTTTGATTGGAAGGTTAGTCTTGGTCTCCTTTATCTGTCAGTGACTTTGGCGAAAATATTTCTGCATCAGGCTTTCTAACCCTTCTCTACTGTAGCCATTAGGACACTGTGTAGCTTTATGCAAAGATGGTAAACCGTAACGAAGCAACATATACAAGTTACCAGAGACTATAAGGAACCAGTGGGATAATAATTCTACTTCTGTTCTCTGTTAACTGAAATATCAATTTAGATTGTACAGATGTTTTGAATGCCTTGCAGTTGAGCAGTATACATTATAACATTTCAGAACTATATCACCTATACACTTACTTCAGTGATTATGGTTGAGCTGAACTCATTATGATCATACTCCCAACCATTTGTGCAGGATCTTGTTTCTGCATCTGTAGTATTATGCCATGTGCTGTTGGAATCCACCATTCTCCACTGTACTTCAGCAAACTCCAGACATGACTCAGGCCTCCCCTGATCATCCAATGGTATGAAGACCCCCATCCAACCCTCGCTTTCAGTACTGCTGTTAACAACCCCAGTGTCATTTATTTTGCATTTGTGGCTTGGAATTGCGGCACTGAAGTTCTGGAGAAGGTTATGGCTGGCCATCAACAATATGGGAATGCATAGTAATGTAACATGTATGATCTGGAACCGTCCCATGCCTCCAGCTTTTTCCAAAAGATCTGCAAATGCCATGGCTGATAACTCAACTTTGACCTCTCTAATCACTTTCACCACCCAAATATGGAAAAAATAGTCTTTATTTTAACTGTAGATAAAGTTGTTTTTCCTCTTGAGATTGGAGTTCAGTAATAACTTTTCCACAGCACAGAGGACAGAACAATGCTGGAGAAAATTCACTGTTCTATATTCCGTTTTCTGAGGAACTCATGCCAGCATTTCCACAGGCATTCTTAAACAGGATTATAATGAAATCCTCTCTTCTCGCTCAGAATTATGTTCTTTATTCTTTGAGTATTGGAAACCCTTATAAAAACTCTTTGATAAGCACTGTAGTTTCATGGATAATCTTTGAATTTTCTTTAGATTTTCATCTCTCTGTAATGGGCGTTCATAATTCTGTTTTCCACACCAATTTAAGCAAAATATCGCGTTCAGTTCTTGAGTTTATATTTTGTCTTGGAAAGTAATTTCCTTTGTTAACCTTTTGAGCGTCAAGGCGGTGACTTCCCTTGGTTATAAAATATCTTTCTTCTTGAAGAAAAAGTGATTAAAGATTGTGGTCTTAAAAACATCAAAACAAATTAGTTAAACTAAATCACAAAACAAAGAATATTATTAATCCAACAGTGTTTAAAGGCAACTTCATGTAAATGGTTTTAAGTTAAGTGACTATAACATATAAAAATCTACTGTTTATATATGACTTACATCAATTCTCATAAACCCCTCACTGTGTTTTACTTCAACCCTCCACTATCTGTGCTGATTGTGATGGATGATTTCTCAATTGATTTATACAGGGAAATCTCTTCACAAAACCTTGCAAAATACTGGGACACAACTGCTGACCTTCCCTCTAAAAATGTTAGCTACCTGGCTGTTATCCTATGTACTCAAAATAAAAATGCACAGCAGAAATTCTTGCCTTGCTTCTTCTAAGTCAGTAAGGCTGGGTTCACGCTTGCAGTTCCCCCCGCGCATCCAATTGGCATGACAGGAGTCTGTGACCGGCTCTCAAAGAAGCTGGTTCACACATCACCAGGATGGCCACGAATTGTACTGGAAAAGGGTCCTGTGCATCTTTGGCTCAGTTTCAGGTCCAAATTCAGGCAGAAATTCCGACCTGATTCGCCCCTGAAACAGGGGCACACCGGACCCCCTACTGTTAGCCGCAGCCACAGCTAATGTAAACCCGGCCTAAATCAGATGGTATTGAAGCCTAGACAGCCAGCCAAATAGAACTTCCAGAGGGCAGGAATGTAATTCTGTATATTTTCCTCAATACAGGTTTCCTTTAAACCATATTAATTCAAAATGCTTAAACATGGAAATATTAGATTTATATAGTACATCCACCCATTACAAGTGGTGTCATTAATATTGAGTACATGCACATATGAAATGATCTTACTCCAACATCTAATTGTAAAGCATATAGAACGATGTACTTACAGTAACACTCCTTATTTATGGCAGGTATAAAGTATATGAGGTTTCATGTAAGATTTCCATCTTTTGCTGCTTTTATTAAACATTTCCTGTTGCAAGTTTCCTTAAGAGCCACCAGAGACTGCCCTGAGCATCTGTGTTCTGGTGCTGTGGGAGTTAACAGCAGCCTCTGCTACTGAGAAAAGTCACACCACTGACCTCCTTCTGCCCGTATCAGTGGAGCATTGCGGGGGGATTATCTCCTAAACCGTACATAGGCTTACCTGTAAGTGAAAGTAGTAGTATAGAGTATACTACCACTTTAATTCCATGTGTTTGGATTTCAATCACTTTATGCACTTTCTCAATTCATTGTTATTATTTGCAAGCCTTTACTATATGTTGGCACACTAATATGTTTAGTAAGGTCACGTGGTGACACTTTAAGATTTAGTCATGTATTAATATTAGTGTTGCTCACGAATATTCGCATTGCGAATATTTGCTACGAATATTGCATATTCGAGTATTCGCGAATAACTCGAATATTGCGGCGAATATTCGCTATGGCGAATATTCATATTTTTTCAAATTTATTTTTAAAACAGATCACATCCTAGTGATCTCCATCGACGTCTAAAAGCATTGCTGGTATGATTAGAGAGAGACCCTGGGCCGAGTAGCTGATGCGACTCTTTTATGTTGCCGAAAATTCGCATTGCGAATTGTCGGCAACATAAAAGAATCGCATCAGCTACTCGGCCCTTCTTTTGCATCAGAGCCAATCAGAATAACTCGAATATTCGGCAAAAGGAATATTGCGCGATTTTCTTCTCCGCCCTTCTTTTGCATCAGAGCCAATCAGAATAACTTGAATATTCGGCAAAAGGAATATCGCGCAATATTCAAGTTATTCTGATTGGCTCTGATGCAAAAGAAGGGCGGAGAAGAAAATCGCACAATAGGAATATTGCGCGATTATCTTCTCCGCCCTTCTTTTGCCCCCTTATTCTCCTTTCTTTTAAGTAAATTTTTTTGGGATAAAATATCACGAATATTCGATATTAGCGAATATTCGCGAATACTCTTCTATATATTTGCGCAATATCGCGAAATCGAATATGGCGTATTCCGCTCAACACTATTTAATATATGTCGATTTGGTTTGTTATCTTTAGGGTTCTTTCATATCTTTACACAGGTATTAGCGCTACATTGTTCCAATTTACAGAGTTTTCAACACAACTTATCAGTGACCTTGCAAGCAGTTCATTTTAGCAACTAAGGGGTTGATTTACTAAAGGCAACTACACTGCAGTTGCACTCTGCATGTTCAATTGCTCCAGAGCTTAGAGTAGAGAGCTCTGCTGACTGCCATCATCCAATCATGTGCAAGCAAACATGCTGTTTATTGTCCTTGCACGTGATTGGCTATTCTTTGCAAAGTGAAGCTTTACATCATTTACTATGATCTGAAGCAACTGCATTTGCAGAGTGCAATTGCACTTTGCAAAGTGCACAATGTATTTGCCTTTAGTAAATCATCCCCTAAATGTCTTTAGGCACATAGAATTCCTTCTCTCGCAATTCAGCAGCACAGTGAAGGGATTGATATTGCAGCAGGCAGCTTGCTGCAGGACGGGTGTAGACTCTGCTGCTTGTCCAGGCTGATCAGCGACACTGATTTAAATTGCAGGAGAGGGTGATGGATTTGTTGGCATCCTGTGTAGGCATAGCTGTCTCCCCGGACATGGAAACACTGGGGGTTATTTATGAAAGGCAATTACACTTTGCACTACACATGCAAACTACAAGTGCAAAGTGCACGTGAAATTGCACTGAAAGTGCACTTGAAGGTGCAGTCGCTGTAAATCTGAGGGGTAGATCTGAAATGATGGGAAGCTCTGCTGATTTTATCATCCATTCATGTGCAAGCTAAAATGCTGTTTTTTTATTTTCCTTGCATGTCCCCCTCAGATCTACAGCGACTGAACTTCCAAGTGCACTTTCAGTGCAATTTCAAGTGCACTTTGCACTTGTAGTTTGCCCTTGTAGTGCAAAGTGGATTTGCCTTTCGTAAATAACCCCCACTGTGTCTGGGGAACCTTCCCAACCCTGGCCATGCATACAGGAGTATATAGAAAAGTAATATAAATTAGGACTATGATGAATATCTTACAGGTTGCTGCTCCTTCCTTCATAGCTACTGGATATTGCCCTAAGCAGTTATCTTTTATTACAAAACCATATACAAAGCAATCTTGTGTCAAAGAATACCGCGTGCAATATCACTTCCCTTAGCGCTCATGTATAAAAAAAATCACATATAAGATATAGATTGCTGCTAATAAAGTCCAAAAAGTAACCACAAAAATGCCTTGTCCACTAAAGGCGAGCAAAGTAAACAGCAGCGCTTAAACTGGTATTAAAAGATTGATCATAGAATGTCTATGCACCTGGTGAGTTGCAGTTATCATTTATTGCTGTAAGAGTTGAACACAGTCATGAAGAGTTCTGGCCCATCGTTTCTCTTTCTGCCATTCATACTATTCTGTGAATGGAGAAAGAGCCATTGAATGAAGGAATCTTCACCGCCAAATCACAGAGTGTTTTACATTGTGGTAAAAAGGTACTACAGGGTTCCTGAATAGCAGACAGGGCAAAATCTCATCCGGGTCCGCAATCCTCCGATTCTGCAGACGGAGGAAAACCCTATTTTCCCATCTGTCTGCGGATTGGATCAGGTGAACACGAACAGACGGTCCGTGTTCATCCGATCACCCCATAGGGCAGAGCAGAATCTGACAGGGCGGTCCCTGTCGATCCCTGCTGAGCAAGCGGAGGTTCACGGGCAGATTATCATGCATCCGTTCCATGTGACAGAGTCCTTACTCTAAGGTGACCAGATTTTTAAAATGAAATTCGGGGACATATATTTTTTTTACTAGTAATGGCAGGAATCAGCAACTCTTGTCACCGCCGATGCCCGCCTTACAGCCTGTCAAGTCTTACTCTCCGGGCTCTGGCTACTACTGGGTGGGGAGCGGAGGAAGATCACTCCACCAGGGAAGGCAAGCAGATAAGCAGGTAGGTGTCTGGCCGGAATTTGAGCCAAGGCAGAAGAACATGTGAGTGGAGCTGAATGGGCATGCGCCCAAAACTGAAGAAATATCCCCTCCCCTCCGACCAGCACATGATCATCAGAAAGGGGCACAGATAATGGAAAAAATACACCCCCCCCCCCCCCCATGCTAGTAGGAGCGGTGGGTGTGTAATTTTTTTTTTTATTATTATTCTGTACTGACTGTCTTTGAAATTGCCCCAGCACCTGTTCAAATCCAATCCGGGGACAAAACCGGGGACAGACTTGGTCCAGGGACAGTGTCCTCAATCCAGGGACTGTCCCCTGAAACCGGGGATGTCTAGTCACCCTACCTTACTCTTCTTACAGCTGTTAGTCGCTCAGGACAATATCCGGCAGCTATGAAGGTGGCATGAAGGGAGTGTATCCCATGTCTAGCATGAAGAGGTTAGAACCCCTGTCTGACTCTAATTGCTATTGGTGCTCCTGTTATAGAGAATTTGCTTCACATACCACTGAGTCAGCAGAATAGGAATTAGCAAACTCTCTTCAAACGGAGTAATAAACTAAATTGTTTAATGCTTTCCTTTCCAGGCAGTTCTACATTAAATAGAATGCTTTGACAAAGGACACATAGGGGTTGATTTACTAAAGGGAAAAATACTTTGCGCAGGTAAGGCTTCACTCTGTAAAGAATACCCAATCTCGTGCAAGGAAAATAAAAGCACAGCATTTCTGCTTGCACATGATTAATGGAAGTCAGCATGTCTTCTGCTCATTTACTAAGCTATGGGGCAACTGCGCTTGCAGAGTACAAAAGCACTTTAGTAAATCAACCCCCATAGTCCAATAACAAGTATCAATTTTACTTGTGTGCATTTACAGGTGTGATGCAAAAAGTTTTTTTTTTTTCTTTTGTCTGGGACCAGAAATAATCTGTGTGTCAATATATTAAAAAACCGAGGACCCCCAAAACAGATTATTGTAACCTGTGGAATCTGACCTGCCCTTTGTGCACAACTTATCTAAAGCATACTGAGTTTAGTCATTTTAAGACACCTTTGGGTTTATTTACTAAAGGCAAATCCACTTTGCACTACATGTGCAAACTACAAGTGCAAAGTGTACTTGAAATTGCACTGAAAGTGCACTTTGGAAGTGCAGTCGCTGTAAATCTGAGGGGTAGATCTGAAATGAGGGGAAGCTCTGCTGGTTTTATTATCCAATCATGTGCAAGCTAAAATGCTGTTTTTTATTTTCCTTGCATGTCCCTCCTGGATTTACAGCGACTGCACTTCTAAGTGCAGTTTCAGTGCAATTTCAAGTGCACTTTGCACTTGTAATTTGCACTTGTAGTGCAAAGTGGATTTTCCTTTAGTAAATAACCCCCCTTAGCTACTCTACAGGCCACATTTAAATAGGGAAGATTTACTGTGTATGCAGTACACAGTGCTTCATGGCTTACAATTAGACTTTAGAGAATAGGATACGTAAATCTGCAGGTACTCAGCTTACACCCTGAATACAAGTGATATGAGTGAGTTTGACAACCACACTAGACAATTAAAAATAACGTCATACAATGAAATGTCAATATATTGCTTATTATAACTGACTCACATATTTCCTTAATAAACTATACTCATTGAAGAGTGACTCTGGATCTAACAGTAAAATCTTACCTTCAGCATATGCAGTTAGTCAAGAGTTCCATCAAGCAGGTGACAAGAGGACTCTTGGTTGAAGCTATTTAGATGAAACAAGTATAGCAGTAAAAATTGGGCATCTGCTTAGAAACTTTGGAAGTTCAGCCTAGTGCCCCTTTCTGATGGAGAATGCCAGTAAGGACACGTGGCTGCTGTTGCTCTGGGCACAGCTAGTACAGGTATTTGAGCTGGAGGTTCAGGATTATATAGAGAGTCAGAGTCTGGCAGAGTTAAAGTATCACTACAATCAGTGGGGGATTAATGAGGGGAAGAGGAAAATGTGGGGAATGCACTGAAACATGGGCAAAGTGCAAGGGGCATAAAGGGTGACAAGTGACTGTTAGAAAAATGTTGTGTATGTTATATATAATAAAGCAGAATACCTTGAGATTTAGAGAATGACACAAATACACACATTCCATTTTGCATTACATATGAGCACACTGACATATAGTTCAACAGCCTGTTTATTCTTTGCATCTTACTGTTAATGGAAATCCAAGCCTCAGCTACAGACAATTGAACCATTTGGCTACTGAAAGATGCAGAAAAGTGCATTGTTAAAGTATTCTCTCTTAATTTTATATAATTAGGGCAATAACATGAATTATGAAATGATATAAGAGGATTAGAAATCTGTGCTTTGATTGCTTTTCCATTTTGAAAAAAAAAAAATTGCAAAGATAGTGCCAGTCTCTAACTATGGTCGAAAAATTTACAGTGTGGGGGTTATTTACGAAAGGCAAATCCACTTTGCACTACAAGCGCACTTGGAAGTTCAGTCGCTGTAGATCTGAGGGGGACATGCAAAAAAAACAAAAAAAAAACAAACTGAATTTTAGCTTGCACATGATTGGATGATAAAAAATCAACAGAGCTTCCGCTCGTTTCAGATCTTCACCTCAGATCTACAGCGACTGCACTTGTGGATTTGCCTTTCATAAATAACCCCCTTTGTGTCATTATTTTTATTCAGACATACAGTAGATTCATGTGTGAAAGGGGCTCCTGCGCTGTTGGGGAATACAGCTAGGGGGCACTGCGTGCAGATGCCTGGTAGTCTGTCCTAGACCAGAAAATAAGTGAAAAGTGAAAAAATATTGGTGTCTGCGCTGTGCTAGGGGTATGTGCCACAATAGTGCATGAACCAGGGGGAGGGTCCTAGGAACTAGGTAAATAATGAACAAGTGTAACCAACATGTGAAAAGTGGATACTGAAACACACAAATAAGGATAACACCATAAAACGTTATGACATTCAGACATCAAATGATTTCACGGAGTGAATAATACAAGAGTGGAATAATGAATAGTCTGTGGTACAAGTCCAAAAAAATAAAAATTCTGTGAGTGAAATGCCCAGAGCAGAAAGAAAACTTCCAATATAGAAATGATGCAGATGGAGGCTTCGGTGCAGACACCCCTAGTGCTCTCTAACCGCTCACCTTCCGGCTATGTGCAGATAGGCAAAAGAATCCACTCCAGCAGAGAAAACGCACAGCAGTAAGGGATCCACTCCAGCAGAGAAGACGCACAGCAGTAGGGGATCCACTCCAGCAGAGAAAACGCACAGCAGTAAGGGATCCACTCCAGCAGAAAAAACGCACAGCAGTAAGGGATCCACTCCAGCAGAGAAGACGCACAGCAGTAGGGGATCCACTCCAGCAGAGAAAACGCACAGCAGTAAGGGATCCACTCCAGCAGAAAAAACGCACAGCAGTAAGGGATCCACTCCAGCAGAGAAGACGCACAGCAGTAGGGGATCCACTCCAGCAGAGAAAACGCACAACAGTAAGGGATGACAACAAAGGATCTCAATGGCAGATGAGCATATAAAAATCAGAGACACAACATAGCATAATCCTGTGATGGCACTAGAAATATAATGATACATCACACAGACATGCACTCACTTTGTGATCATGAAAGGTGGGCCTATCTCCCACGAACTCCGAGTTCGTACAGGTCCGGTATCAATGCTCAGGGTCCCCCCAGTCCCTTCTCCAGTTCCAAGTGGCCAAAAGGCAGATGGATGGATCTCAAGCAGGTGGCAGATGGATGTGTGAGGAGAGAGACCAGAGGAAGCACATAGCAAAGTACCGCCGTATAAAAGGTTTATTGGATCAATAGAAAAAATAAAACTCACATTTGCAAGGTAAAAAAACTGGGCACAACTCCATACGAGCAGCGAACTTGTCTCCCAGCCGTCAAACGTGCACGCTCTAGTGCTCCTGACACGTATCGTCATGTGACTTTTTCATTATTTACCTAGTTGCTAGGACCCTCCCCCTGGTTCGTGCGCTATTGTGGCACATACCCCTAGCACAGCGCAGACACCAATATTTTTTCACATACAGTAGATTCAACCATTGTGGCGAAGAATATTTAAAATAGATGCAGAGGAAGGGGGCACAATTAAAGACATGGTGGTTCACAAAGGTCCGAGGCACTGAGATACCCAAAGGACTAGCCAGCAATTTCTGTGGCAGCTTGGAGGGTCCACCGAAAAAGAAAAGAGGGAGGCGAGGGTGGTGCTGGAAAATAAAATGCATTTAATTCTTTGGTTAATACGATTTAATGTCAAGCGAAATGTGTCCCAAAAAATAAACCTTTCTGTGTATTAACCAAAAAAGGCCCCACTTTTACCACCACCCAAGTGTTCAAATTCTTTAAAGTGGATGTAAAGCCACTCTCATCCTTTCTAAACTACTGCCATAGTGCTGATCTATAAGGATATATTTGCCTCCTGCATGTATCCTTACCTGTCAAATGTCTTCCCTCTGTCTGTTATAAGAACTGAAAAACTGCAGAATCTGTGGGTGGATCTGTTGTCTGGAGCTCGGTGGGTGGAGTCGTGATGTCAGTAGACTCCCCGCCCACCTCTACACTCCCCTTGTCAGCATGCATTTTTTCCTGTGTATTCCTTACTCTAAATTCTGCTATGATCACTAACATCCAGTCAAAATCCAGAAAAGTAACCACCTGACTTCAGAAAAGGGGGTGGGAATTAAAAATAATGCCTGTCTACATGGGGGTGGGAATTAAAAATAATTCCTGTCTACAGGCTAGTGCATGAGATATGTAAATAACCTGTCATTCACAGCAAGGGGGCGGAACGGACTAAGGTTTTTCTCTGTAGGTCCGGTTTATTTCACTGAGCAATAAAAGAGGATTGCTCAAAGCTGGATTGACTCCGTGTGGCAAGACTGGGCACAGATGATGGGAAATCGTATACTGTACATTGTGACATCAAAAAATAAATTAACAATTTTTGGAGTTTACATCCACTAAGTTATTGCTGTCTGCATAACACATACAGTATATTCCGCACATATGCCTAACTGGGTAGCCAATATTTCTGTGCTATCAATAGAGCTATCAAATACAGTTCTTGGTCTGGACTAACAATTAGTAAACAGCAGGACCAGCTCCTCATCATGTGACCACTTTGACAGTCAAGGGACGTTGGGGTGTTTTAATATACATATTTCAGTAAATGATATCAAGCAATCATATTTCGCATTTCTTTAGATGCTTGAGGTGATTGTAGCCATATTATTGCATTTACAACAAACACAGCTTAGCATTGTTTGTGATATTTTATTACTTGCACTAACATTTGAATTTTCAGGACCAGCTTTTGGGGTGTTTTTTTCTTCTGAGAATTTGAATGTTAGTGCAAAAAAAAAAGGATCATAGATAGTTCTCAATTGTTTTTGTTATATTTATATACAGAGATCACTATGAGGCCGTTATTATACTCTGGTCTCAAAGGAGCTTAGAATATAAGCTGCACTCTGTCTTTACCAATGTCATACACACATTAACCACTTGCTTACTGGGCACATAAACAGCCTTCGTGCCCAGGTGAAATTTCAGCTTCCGTCACTGCGTCGCTTTAACTGACAATTGCGCGGTCGTGCGACGTGGCACCCAAACAAAATTGGCGTCCTTTTTTTCCCCACAAATAGAGCTTTCTTTTGGTGATATTTGATCACCCGTGCGGTTTTTATTTTTTGGGTTATAATGAAAAATAGCGACAATTTAAAAATATATATATTTTTTTTACTTGTTCCTATAATAAATATCCCATTTTTTTTTTTTTTCTCAGTTAAGGCCGATATGTATTCTTCTACGTATTTTTGTAAAAAAAAAAAAAAAAAAAAAATCACAATAAGTGACTGCTTTGCGCAAAAGTTATAGCACCTACAAAATAGGGGACATAATTATGATTTTTTTTTTTTAGATTTTTTTTTTACTAGTAATGGCGGCGATCTGCGATTTTTATTGGGACTGCGATATTGCGACGGACACATCGGACACTTTTGACACATTTTTGGCGCCATTCACATTTATACAGCGACCAGTGCTATAAAAATGCACTAATTACTGTATAAATGTGACTGGCATTGAAGGGGTTAACACTAGGGGGTGAGGAAGGGGTTAAATGTATTGCCTTAAGTGTTCTAACTGTGTGGGGGGAGGGGGGTGACTGGGGGAGGTGACCGATGCTGTCTCCCTATGTACAAGAGAAACAGCATCTGTCACCTCACTGACAGGACGTGAAGCTCTGTGTTTACACCCAGAGCTCCACGTCCCTGCTCTGTCACCGCCGATCGTGTGTACCTGACGGACATCGCGGCCGCCGGGTACACGCATCGGATCCTCGGTGATGCGACGGGACTGTTTTTCCCCGCCGCGCGCCACCCTGTGGCGCGCGCGGGGAATTACAAGCAAATCACGTCCAAAGACGTGACCCCGGCGCCTCAGGTCCGCGCTGTTCACGTATTCTGTTAATAGCGCGGACTTGAAGAGGTTAAAGCACGTTTTTGGCTAGAACCAGTACATTTTGGATTGTAGAGCAAAATATACTTGAAAGAAGCCCACAGAAACAAGGCGTAAAAACATACAAACTCATTCTCGGCCTCCAATAGTAATGAAAACAATGATCGTAGAGCTATGGTATCAATATATATAATATATACACAAACACACTGTATGGTGGACCCAGCACCAGATATATTTTTTCAAGTGAAGTGCATGCATTTCAATGGGGGTTATTTACTAAAGGCAAATACACTTTGCACTACAGCACTTGGAAGAGCAGTCGCTGTAGATCTGAGGGGACAGGCTAGTAAAAAAAAAAGCAGAGCTTCCCCTCCAATCTACAGCGACTGCACTTGCAAGTGCAGAGTGGATCTTTAAGCATCTTTAACCTTAACCTGTTTTACTATAATTTTTCCACAATACACATACAATTTGAAAAAAGAAGCATACCGCTGTAAAGTTTTGCTCAGCATGCATCATGTAGGCTCAGTGGTGTATTTGTGAAACTATCTTTGTATACACAAAAGCCCCGTAAAAGCAGTGTTTTTATTTTAAACCTGGCATGCACTTCACTTGATTAATCATTTAAAACATGTATAAAAGGAATAACTAAGAAGATTGCTGAATATCCTTATGTAGCGCCCCTGTACTTCCAGTATGGAAGCTATTTAAATTTAGAGGGGGATGAGAGAGTTATCTAGCTCTCATCCACATGATTAGTACAAATTTAGCATCTGTGCTGTGCTGTCAGTTCATTCTGTGTTCCAAAGGTGCCTTACCACCTGAGGGCGACAGAGGGCAGCAGTGGAGTTCAGGTGGGAGCGCCTTCTTGCCAGCAGCCAATTAGAGGGTTTTTTCCCTTGCGGGGGAAGCTGGGGGAGGGTACTTTTGGATAGACGCCATTTTGGGCGGGGGCGTTCATGGTTGGATCCGGGTGCGGCACCCACCTTCAGGGGCCCCAGCGATATGGCCTACCAGGCTGGGGTGCACGTGCAACGCGTTATTTTCGGTTTCGGGACCATGCTGGCCCGGAGCGACTGAAGCTGCAATGGGACCCAGTGACTTATTGGGTCCCTCTAACTCAAGAGAAGATCCCAAGTGAGTTGTGCTATTCGGTGGGGAGTCAGTCTGAGGAGGGCCAGGATGCAGGCAATCCAATAGAGCCCAGACGAACCATCAGGGATCGAGGTTCCGGACACTGGGAGTTTGTTTAATGGCAACCTGTCAGTCGGTCACCAAATTTAAGAGCTACCTGAGTTGATTCAGCCAAAACTACTTTCATTGAGAAGGGATTGCTCCATTAAGCTGCGTTCCAGGACAAGGGCCTGTGGCAGAGGCACCACTTCTAATTTCCATTGAGCCAAGTCTGTGACAGAGGCTTGTCTTCCTTCTCAAAGTTCAGAGTGATATTCTGGCTGCCAGTTCTGTGAGAGAGACTGTCCGGGTACACTACACCCACTCCAGCTGGAGTGGCGAGGAAGCAAAGGTACCATTGAAGCAGGACTGCTTCCACAATAGTTAAGGCCTGAATCTGCAATATCTCCTTTCATCATCATACCCCGAGACTCGCTACAAAGGTAACACGCTGGTCCCAAATCTATCCAGCGGCTCCTGAGGGGGTATTGCTACACTTATAATAGTAGTAGCAGGCATGAAGGCCCAGGGGTGTGGGGCAGGGGGAGGAAGGCAGGTCAGTTATCAATCAAGAAGTCACACTGTATATAACTGTACTGAGTGTTTATGTGTCTCTAAGCAATCTGAAGATGAGCTAAGCAGGCAAGTAGGCAATCAAAAGTGTTTGCTTTATGGACCTGAGGTCACCTTTCAAGGTACTGTGTGCCTGCAGCTTAAAGTGTTTGTCCAGGCAGCTTGGTACAGTCACACATTTTGCAAGTCTATCCTGGGTACCAGGCACCTTCATTCTGGGAGAATACAGTGTCCCGGGAGACAGTCCAGCAAGGTGGACGCTTGACCTGCAGCTCCTCATGTACGCCGAGGAGCACCATTGGTGCCACAGCACCATTAGACTGACACAGACACCAACCGCAGGCACAATACACAGCAAGCATCAGAAAAAAAGGGAATATTTGGGACTTTAGATGAGATGCAAAGGGAGGGTTTTTTTGCCTCCATCCCTAATTGCTATGCAAAAAAAGAAGGGGGAGGGCGGGACTTTGAATGAGGTGCGTGGGGTAGAGTCAGACAGATCCATATGTATATGTAAATAATTGCATTTATTAATAGACCAAAATAGGGCATGGATCAACCCATATAAATGCATAATAGCACATTGGCATATAAAATACAAAATAACAACATACATGGGAGTGTAGGCTGTATAAAATAACTAACTTAAATACCTAAATGAATAAAACTCGCAAAACACCCAAATAGATTTAATAAATGTTATTGATAAATAAACATATATATTTTTTTTGGTAGTAAAATTTGGCCGTGGCACCTTTATTGGTATATAATAAGCATTAATAATTTCATATATTATTATTTAAATTCTTAATGAATAAAACTTTCAAAACTTTAAATTAACTCTTAAGAACTCGAGCGAATACCATAAATAATAAATACAAAGTCCCCACCAGCCGGTTTTGTCTGATAACAAAAACAGCATACCCCAGTACCGCAGCCATTTCAATCATAGTTTGGAGATCCAAATTGAAAATATCTAAGCCTACATCAGATAGATGAATACCATCTTGTCTGTAGACGCCAGCAAAACCTCCTTCCAAATCAATATGCAGAAAGGAGAAGCTATTCAACTATTCAACTATTATTATTATTACTATTCAACTCAGCTATTATCATGTGATAAATTTGAAACACAAACACATGAATTATAATCTAATTAAAAATATAATTTTATTCAATAATGTAATGAAAAATAATGAAATTTGTCAAACAAAGAAATTCAATACACATCCTGAGTGTGAAACAATTTGAAGCATGGAACTAGACAAAGTCCGACGTCACAATCAGGACAATAGTACCTTGTTTCTTTTCTGACTTTTTTCCATTGCCATCTCTCTTGGAACAACAAACGACACACATCCTGATAGGCGCTAACTTTCTTGCGGTTGGCGGGACGTAGTCTACAAAATCACGACCTGTCAAGCGTTCTGGGTTGACAACGTCAACAGCGCGCCGTGCGGGTCTGTTAGCAGCTACTTATGGCGTCTGGTGGTTGATAAAAAACTGCTCAGCCACCTTCCAAATAAAGTCAGAATGAACAAGAGGTGTGTTTGCTCTATAAAGGATATAGGCGTTCCAAAGGCATTGTTCCAGGAGATGCTTGAAAATATTTTTGTAATACTTCTTCTGTTGTTTCCGCATTGCCGGGTAAAATGTCATTGCCTGATCGGCTCGGTCGACACCTCCCATCGTGTGATTATAGTTGATCATGACTTGTGGCTTCAGCACATCTTTCCCATGTTTTGTGCGGACCATGGTAGTGGAGGTGCTGTGCACGGTGCTCATCAGACACAAGTCCTTCTTGTCTCGCCATCGCATTGCCATAATTTTACCCTTTTGAAAGGCAACCATCTCTCCTTTTTTTATTTTTTTATTGCCAATATTGATGGCATGTCACTCCGGTTTGGCCTAACGGTACCATACCCATCAGTTTTGTTTAGAAGCCAAACCTCATAAAGTTCCGGAGATGTGTAAAAATTATCCATTGTCACACAATATCCCTGGTTCAGCAATGGGTCCAGGAGTGTAAGGACATATGATGTGGCCATCCCATAGCGGCTGTACCTGGGGTTGAACTTGGTGCCTTTACCGGTGTAAATTACCGCATTCCAGATATATCCGGTGGATGATTCGCAGAGCATGTAAAACTTGATGCCAAACCGCGCTCTTTTGGATGCAATAAACTGTATCCAGCTCAGGCGTCCCTTGTAGGCCATCAGATTTTTGTCCACACTGACATCCCTTTCTGGCACGTAGGTCCGCTGGAAGTTGGTGATAATCATTTGGCATATGTCCCAGATTTTTTTTAGTTTGGGCGCAGGATGAGTGGCCTCATCAAACTCTTCGTTGTTGGTGAAGTGTAAATTCTTCATGATGAGCGAAAACCGGTATTCGGACATCACGGTGCCAAAAAATGGAGTGGCCAGTAGCTTATTGGTGGTCCAATACCATTTCTGGAGCGGCTTCTCCACCACCCCCTAAAGTATGATGAGTCCCAGAAACTGCCAGATGTCCTCTTTAGTGACTGGTTCCCATTTTCTGGATCTGGAAAATCTGGCACGCAGCGTAGTGGATTGCTGATCATGGTAGCAGTTGGTTTCTGTGACGATTTTTAAAATTACCTCCTCAGTAAGAAATAATTTCAGTACATCACAGTCCCCCAAAATGGAGTAGACATTGACAATATATCAGGGTAGGTAAAGCAATAAAACCATCTAGAATTATAAATATGAAGTGGATGCATCAAAATAAGCTCAACAATGTTTCATGGACTTCTATCCACTCATTAGGGGCAAGTGCATCGATATACTAAAAGGGGGATAAAAATCACCATTATAGTTTGATATAACTACCAACTGGGGGGGAAAGGATTTTGGGATAGTGATAAACAGATAGATGGCCATAACTGAAAATACTCACATAAGAACTGATACTGCAACCATGCGATACCACCTTCCGGGGGTCGGCCAGATAAACATGTCCAGCACGGGAGCTGAGGAAAGGACCCAAGCAAGAACCAGGTGCACGCAATCAGCCCCCCCAAAAAAGTGAGTTTGTATGAAAGAATCTTGATATAACTGTAGCTTGGGTTTTTTACCATAATCGTATAAAAAGAAAGAATGTAATATAGAGTAAACCCATCACCACAATATAAAAATGTTGTGAAACATGTCACCAAGGTGAACGGAATGAGAAAGTAATGAAGCGTCCATATAGTAAAAGTAGGGAGGAGAAGATAGGATTCCTGAAATCAGGAGAGAAGAAAGAAAGCTAGAGTAAATGTAACGCCTGGTTACCTCCAATACTGGTGCTTTGTAAATTTAGAGGGGGATCAGAGAGTTAAAGGAACACTAAAGTCAGGTTGTTTTAAAAAAAAAATAACAAACATGTTATACTTACCTCCACTATGCAGGTCATTTTGCACAAAGTGGCCCGGAAAGTTGTCTTCTGGGGTCCCTCGGCGGCTGTCTGGGCTCCTCCTCGCAAAAGCTTTTCATCTTCATGCGAGGGCGCTCGCACGGTGGAAAGCTTTTGGGAGCGTGCTCCCATGATACAGCGGTGGCCATAGCCGCCGACTGTATCACTTGGCCCCGCCCCCGGCGCGCCGCGCCATCCGCTGTGATTGACAGCAGCGCCAGCCAATGGCTGCACTGCTCTTAATCCACCCAGCCTAGCCAATCAACGGCCAGGCTGGGAACCGAAGAGGATGACGTGGACGCGCCCGGGAGTTTCGAACGGTAAGGTAAGTAAAACAGGGACTCGGGGGGGGGGGCGGTGCTGTGAGATGTTTTTTTTACCTTAATGCATAGGATGCATTAAGGTAAAACAACTTTTACCTTTACAACCCCTTTAATCAGCTCTGATCCAGTTAATCTGTTCAAATTGGGTCTCTGTCTCAGCTTGGCTGTGCTGTGGGCTCATTCCATTGTTCCTGGGGTGCTGTTCCCACCCCAGGACGATGGGTGGCAGCAGTGGAGTCAAAGTTTGGGTGCTTTTCCCCAGCAGCCTATCAGGAGGTATGCTGGGGGAGGGTGTTTATGGGACAGACACCATTGGTCTGGGATTCTACTTCTAGTGCGGCACCCACCTTTAGGGTGACTGCATCATGCGCCCCGGCAAAATGGCCTTCCGGGCCAGGGCACACGTCCCATGTGGTGTTTCTGGTTCCGGGACCACGTTGGTCCGGAACATTTAAGCTTTGGCTGGGCCCCAGTAATCGACTGGGTCCCCAATCCCGAGAAGATCCCAAGTGTATTTCCCAGTGAGAGGAAGCTGTTCGGTGGGGAGTCCATCTGAGGAGAGCCAAGAGAGGCTGGCAATTCAATAAGGTCTCGATAATCCACCGGGGATCAAGGTAACCGGTTACTGAAAGGCTGGACGTCGGTCACCTATCAGTCGGTAACCTGCAAACTACCTGAAGGAGATCCAGGCCAAAGTCTATTAAAGAGGATCACCTCCACTAATTCAATCCTAAGGAGGGTCTGTGGCAGAGACTTTTCCTCTAAGTTCCGAGTGATACTCTGGCTTCCAGGTCAGTGAGAGAGGCCTGTCCAGGTGCGCTATAGAGATGTCGCGAGCATAAACATTTTCTCAAATGTTCGTGAACGGGCGAACCGCCATAGACTTCAATAGGCAGGCAAATTTTAAAACCCACAGGGACTCTTTCTGGCCACAATAGTGATGGAAAAGTTGTTTCAAGGGGACTAACACCTGGACTGTGGCATGCCGGAGGCGGATACATGGCAAAACTCCCATGGAAAATTACGTAGTTGACGCAGAGTCTGGTTTTAAAACATCAGGTATGATGTTGTATCGATCAGGTAGTGTAAGGGCTACGTCCACTTCACAGTGACAGACCAAACACTTACAGACCAAACTCCCCGTTTAACGCACCGCAAACAACCCCAAACAGTCCACTTGCACAACTGCAAACTCCTCATTTGCACAAGGTTGGATACCAAGCTAGCCATGTCCCGTTCCTTGTCCTCACTGAGTTTATTGAATGTCTCTTCCTCCACCCAGCCACGTACAACACCAAGGGTCCCTGAAAGGTGACAACAAGCCCCCTGGGATGCCTGCTGTGGTTGGTCTTCCACCTCCTCAAAGCCACCTTCCTCCTCTGACTCCTCTTCTTCAAACTCCTCTCTCTGCGTTGCCGCAGGTCCAGCAATCGATGACGACAAGGCTGCTTCTGGTGGTGATGGTGACCACAACTCTTCCTCTTCATGCTCATCTACGGCCTGATCCAGCACTCTTCGCAGAGCACGCTCCAGAAAAAATGCATATGGGATGAGGTCGATGATGTTGCTATGGGTTTGACTGACCAGGTTTGTCACCTCCGCAAAAGGACGCATGAGTCTGCAGCCATTGTGCATGAGCGTTCAGTAACGCGCCCAAAAAATACCCAGCTCCGCAGAGACTGTCCTCTTTTTTTAAAATTAAAAATGTCATATGTTATAGATTTTAGGAACCAGGAGATGGAAAAGGATGCTTGGTTGGTCCTCCTACTCCCAATTTGGGGCACGGCGCATGCGCCGTGCAATGTACTGTGCCGCCAGATATGAGTGGTGTGTTAAGTAGTACTATTCCTATCAGTTTAATCCCTGTTACGTCCCCTATCAGGGTACGTGTATAGAATAGATTTTAGACAACCTCAAAGAGTTGTCAATAGTTGACACACTTATGACATACATTTTATTCCTCTATGCTTCAATCTTGGTGTAGTGATGACGTCTATGGTCATGCTGAGGTAGTTCAGTGACAGTTAAGTGACCCAGAAAACAATGATTCTGCAGTGTAGGCCTTTTTTTAGATTATTTTAGTTGTACTATGCGTGCAAGCTACTTTGACACCAGATATGAGTGACACTGTGCACTGGCAGAAGTTTGGCAGAGTAAACACTGTAGGCCTGACACACACGCTGGCAGGCAACTGACTGCTATTCTGTTACAGTCAAAATTGTTGTTGTTTTTTAAATGTAATCTACAGTGACACCAGATATGAGTGGTGGCACTGGGCAAGTGGGCACAGTATACGCTGTGAGCCTGACACACACGCTGGCAGGCAACTGACTGCTATTCTATTGCAGTCAAAATTGTTATTTTTTTTTTTAAATGCAATCTACTGTGACACCAGATATGAGTGGTGGCACTGGGAAAGTGGGCACAGTATATGCTGTGAGCCTGAAACATACGCTGGCAGGCAACTGAAATTAGATTACAGAGGGAAAAAAAACAGACTGATGTACTAGCCCTAAAAAGGGCTTTTTGGGGTGCTGTCAGGATGCTGTCCTTACAGCAGAGATCAGATGAGTCTTTCAGGACTGGAGTGGACACTGAATACACTGGCCTAGCTTTCGATTTCCCTATTAAATCAGCACTAAGACTGCAGCTTCCGAATGAATCTAAAATGGATGCTGTCCAGGAGGTGGGAGGGTCTGGGAGGGAGGGTATGCTGCTGATTGGCTGGAATGTGTCTGCTGACTGTGAGGTACAGGGTCAAAGTTTGCTCAATGATGACAAATAGGGGGAGAACCAAACATTGCATATGTCTGCCCGCCGTGGCGAACGCGAACAAGCTATGTTCGCTGGGAACTATTCACCGGCGAATAGTTCGGGACATCTCTAGTACGCTATACCCACTCCGGCTGGAGTGGCGAATAAGACTAAGGCCTCGTACACACGATCAAATCTGTCTGCTGGAAACGGTCTACTAGACCGTTTCAGCAGACAGATTCGATCGTGTGTACGGGCAAACAGACGGATTTGGCCACCCGACAGATTTCAAAACATGCTTTGAAATCTGTCGGCTGGGAACCCGTCCGCCCGACATGTCTGCTGGTTAGTATGCTAACCAGCAGACATGTCTTGTCGCACACGCGCCGAATGATTTCGACGCATGCGCGGAAGTGTTTTACTTCCTGGTGCGGTGACGTGGCGGCGTCAACGTTACCGCCACGTCACGACACGTCAGCGCGCTGTCTGCTGGCGGGGATTTTGGTTTGCTCGTGTGTACACGCGAGCAAACCAAAATGCCAGCAGACAGATTTGTTCAAATCGGTCGGACAGACCGTTTTGAACAAATATATTTAATCGTGTGTACTAGGCCTTATTGTTGTTGGAAGCAGGACTGTTTCCCTATCGTATGCCTGAATCTGCAATTTCTCCTTTTACTTCAACTCTTCTATCACCACAAGTTTTATTGTTTTTACTCGGCTGGGTAATAAAGAGCACAGAAAAAGACACTTGTCGTGGACATTCCGTTACTACTACATTCAGAGTGAGGGCACCCAGCGTGCATCGCACAACACAGCAAGCATGCCCTGACAAAAGGGGAAGTGCCCCAACCCTCTAAGCTAAGGCTTTCCTTCTGCTGGTCTCCCAAAGGGACTCGACAAGGTGGCAACCATGTAACTCGGTCTGCGGCCAGCGCTCTAGTGTCCACTTCTGCCGCTTCTCCCTTGGACAGCGCGTCCACCGCTGGTGACACGAATTGCTCGGGCACATCCACTCCTACCTTCTCAAGCCCAGCCAAGTCTTAACCCCACAGGGATCTATCCCCCTCAGACAAGGATGCCATGCTTGACGAGGAGCAGATTCTGCAGTACCAACACCCAGGCCTCTCTCAGACCCTACAGCTGCTTTTTGCACATCTGGCCAGCCAGTGTCAGGTACAGTATTAAAAGATATGCTGCTGTCCCTTAGATTGTCTGTGCAGGCTGATCTGATGAACTGTATAGCACAACAAAAAGCAGAGCAGAGTGAAAGGATTAACTATGTAGAGAACACAATTGTTTTCTGTAGTATACCCGCAGTCTCTGACTGTGTCTTGTGGTATGCTTGCAGTCTCTGGCTGTCTCCTGTAGCATGTCCGCAGTCTCTGACCGACCTAAATAAGAAAAAAAAACATGCTCCGCTCTCGAGTATGGCCACCCACCGACTGCATTGTAAGCAGAGTGACATTTCTTAACTAGGTAAGGGGCGGGGCCACCCAGCAACATCACATGATGGCACTGCCCCCTTGTGAGGTCACCAACTGGTGCATGGTGGGGACGTGTTGTCCCTCAATGACAGTTTGGAAATGTAGTCATCCTAGTTTCAGGCCTTGAGTTATTATGAGGACTCACAGAACATACAGCTATCATTGAAGAGCAGTGGGTGATGACTCTCAGCATGTAGTGGGCCAGGAATCCTGTACCTGGAATGTAAAATTACAAAGTGACTACACTGCTGTGCATTAATCTTGGTTTTAGTGGTGTGCTTATCAGGTGCAGGACTAAAACCTGTCTCCACTCCGTATTACTTTCACCAAGCCTAAAACAGGGTCACACTCTGTTGCTGACATTCTTACCTGCAGGTGGTATGGAAGTGGAAAGGCCCCATCATAGCTCTACTAAAAGCTTTTCAGCAAACTTGTTTAATTTCTGTATGAATTAGCCAGTAATTAAAAATAATCCGGGAACCATGAAGGAGAATATTGAAGCTTAAAGAGGTTGTAAACCTATATTTTCAAGTTGTACCTAAAGGTAAGCCTACTGTATAGTAAGGCTTACCTATGGGCACTGTAAATTTTGTTGCAGAGTACGATTGATCATGGTAAGAAGAACAACACACAGACAACAAGGCAGGAAAAATAAATCAACAAGTACACTGGGGATAGAAGGATACAACATCATAGAGTATACATATCATAGCATATCATTAAGCATTAGTGACATCTTGTGTCCTTTTTGTAAACAGCATCTGATATACAGTGAAAGGCTAAGCTGAAGTTTTTGTTGCATCTCCAACACCCCTTCTCAACAACTAAGGCTACGTCTGTTAAATCTTCTTTGTGAGCCTTGAATGTCTTTCGGTGGACAGAGGCTTTGTAAGGATATCTGCTGTCAGGCAATAGATTAACTCAAGAAGACCTTGTTCTTGAAGATCCCTAAGAAAGTGAAACTTCACATCAGTGTGCTTGGTTCTTGAATTAACTCCTTCCGTATGTGCAAGTACAATGCATCCTTGATTGTCCTCATAGATTTCTGTTGGTCCCAACTGTGGTTGACCCAAATCTGTTAATAGCTGTCTCAGCCATATAACTTCTTTGCTTGCCTCCGCTGCAGCAATGTATTCTGCTTCAGTAGACAACAGTGAAACAGAGAGTTGCTTTTTACTAGTCCAACTTATGGCTCCTCCTGACAGGAAAAATAAGTAGCCACTGGTAGATTTTCTGTCACTGGTGTCTCCTGCCCAGTCAGAATCCACATATCCTATTAAGGTGCTTTCATTGCTTGCTGGTAACTTGAGCTTGTAGTGAAAAGTCCCTTTAAGATAGCGAATGATTCGTTTTACAGCATTCCAGTCCTTTTGGTTTGGCATTGAAACCTTTCTGCATAGGATTCCAACTGTTGCTGCAATGTCTGGTCTTGTAGCAGTGGTAAGGTACAGCAATTTCCCTATTGCTTTCCTGTATCGAGTATTAATAGGTAATGGGTTATCTTGACAATTCATCTCCTTTAGGTAGTTGGTTTCCATGGGAGATTTCACTGGTTTGGCGTCTTCCATTCCAAAAGTTTCAATTATTTCTTGTATTTTGTCTTTGATTCAGAAGAAAGCTGCCATCTTCTTCTCTCTCGATCTGGATGCCGAGGTAATTCTTTATGTTACTGAGGTCTTTGGTGTCAAAGTGTTGATTTAGTTTTTCAAGTATTTCTGCTTCATCAGCTTCTTGCTCAAAGCAAATCAGAATATCATCCACATAAATAAGCATATAGACCCATCTGTTTGGCAATCTCTTTGTGTATAAGCAGGCGTCTGCTTTACTCCTTTGAAAGTTTTGATGTGTAAGCACTTGTGATGTGTAAGGCCATATATACTCCTGCAAAGTTTGCATACTAGGTCTGACCTATGTTCATCTTTGAATCCTGGCGGTTGTTCCATGTAGATTTCTTCTGTTAAATCGCCATTTAGAAACGCGGTTTTCACATCAAAATGTTTCACTTGCATTTTCCTTGTAACGGCTACTGTCAGTAAAGTCCGTATTGTAGTGTGCTTGGCTACTGGTGCAAATGTCTCATCATAGTCCTCTCTGTATTTTTGAGAATAGCTTTTGGCTACTAGTCTTGCTTTGTATCGTTCAATTGTGCCATCTGCATTGTATTTCACTTTAAAAGTCCATTTACAGCCTATGGCTTTCCTTCCGGGTGGTAGTTCTGTAAGTGTCCATGTTTTAGTGTCATGCATGGATTTTATCTCTTCCTCAGCAGCCTTTATCCGTTAAGTTGCTTCTTGTTCTGAAAGTTGAGATATGTCTTCCCAGTTTACAGGTTCATTGATACTGGTAGTACTCGCTTTGTATGAGAAACATATAGGTGGTTAGCTTTGTTTTCTCTTGTTGAACATCTCGGTTTTGTGTCTGAGCCTTCTTGTATCTGCTCTTCAGTACTGGTTGAGTCTACACTCACTTCAACTGTTTGTTCGGAAGTTACAGAGATGGGCTGGTCAATGTCAGTTCTCTCTTCTATTGTTGCTTCTACTGTTGTCATTACATCTCTTAGGTGTTTTACACTTGGTTTCTCATTGTACCATAGTTCATATGGGGTTTTCTCCACTGTTCTGGAAAGAAGTCTGTTCTGCAAATATGTAGCTGTCATGGCTGCCTCACCCCAGTACTTTTGTGGTAGTCCAGAGTCTGTCAGCATACATCTGATCATTTCAGTCAGAGTTCTGTTCTCTTTCAGCTACTCCATTTTGTTCTGGTGTATACGGAACTGTCTTTTGATGTTCTATTTCATGTCTTTTTAAGTACTCTTGTATCCTACCTCCTACGAATTCAACCCCATTATCGCTCCGAAGTATGAGAGGCTTCCTCTGAAACTTGTTACTTGTCTTTGTTATATAGTCTTGTAATTTGTCGAAGACTTCACTCTTGTGTTGCATCAGGTAGGTGACTGTATATCTTGAGTAGTCATCTATGAAAGTCACTATGTACCTGTTGCCTCCAGGTGTTGGTGGGTTTAGGGTACCACACACGTCACTGTGAACTAAGTCAAGTGGTCTTGAGGCTCTCCTCTGGCTCACTTTGGGAAGTGTTGCTCTTGTAGCTTTATATTTAATACAACATTCACATTTAACAGTGACTGGACAAGGGGATACTATTAGATCCCTTGTCAGATTCCTTCTCTGTAGTTCCTGTATGCATTCTGGGTGTCTGTGACCTAGACATCTGTGCCATATATGTATACAGTCATTGTGCTTGTGTGTACATAGTCTCACCGTTTTCTTCACTGTGTCAAGGTGATACAGATGATCATCCAGCTTGGCGCTTGCTATTGTCTGTTTGCCGTTTAAAATGGAACACGTGTCACCTTGGCATTTCACAGTGAGTCCTCTGGCTGTTAGACGCTTCACAGAGTCCTCCGTCTAGATTAGGAACATAAAGCACATCTTTCACTGGTATGGTTAAATTGTGTCCCGCATCATCTGGGCATACAAGGGTTTCATGCCCACATCCTTTTGCATGTATTGTGCTTCCATCTACAAGGTTAATAATTTCTTTGTTGTTCGGATCAAGTTCTGTAAAGAAACTTCTATCACTCGTCATGTAACTGGTTGCCCCTGAATCGATGCACCAGTCTTGGCATTTATTATTGCCTGTCGCTTTAAATGTGGCATTCCAGTTGCCTACCCTTGGGTCATTGATTGTGGTTTTCACCTTTTGTTTAGCATAAGAGGGACGTTGTCTCATTTGCTCGTGTGTCATGCAGATGTACACCCTGGGACACGGACCCTCTTATGAATTAACCACCTGATTGGCTGGCTCATATCTGGAAGCTCAAAAATCCACATGCTGAATGGTTGCTTAGTACACCTCGAGAACCTTAAGCTCAATACAATTCTGGTTATGTGTCCCAGCTGGCTCTATGGTCTTTCATCACTGAATGGAGGCTGCCAATAGCATCACGCTTTTTTATGAACTTTAGAAATACCCTTACTCTGACTCTATTGTCAACCAACAGATCTATAACAAGTTCTGAGGACTTTTCTGAATCCAGTACTTTACATACTATCGAATATCCGATTGTGGTGTGTGCCCTGGTTTGCATTTGTTGTAGAGTCATCGGCCATGTAATTATATGTTGCAATTTCTTTCTCTTTCATTGTTGTTTGTTTTGTACTTCAAAAATCTCTCTTTTCTTTATATTATGGTGGTAATATGAATAACATGTAACCCTGCATCATTACAGACAACTATTTTTATACATCTTCTTACAAAATCCTTAACATCCGTCCTGAAGAAGCCCCACGGCGAAACGTGCGTCGGCGACTTTAGGGATTTTGTATATAGTGGTTCACCTGTATATATGTATCATTGTTATTTTTATGTATATGTTATCATGCATTTAATTTGTTTTATTTAATGATTATATTAAAATTATATTTTTAAACTACTTCCTTGGCCTCGATAGTCCGACCATCTCATTTGCTCTGCTCTCCATATAGTACAGTCTTTCTTTATGTTTCCCTGTTTCTGGCATCTGAAACACACTCTGGTTTCTTTCCTGTGTAACCTTGCGTCTGTAGCTTTAAGAGCGGTACTGGTTTCGGATCCTGTGGAGTCATGCATTAATTCCTTTCTTTTCTGATACTCATCTATGAGCCTGGTTTTTACAAATGCTAACGTCACATCTGTCTCAGGTCGTGTCTCCAGTGCATTGATAAATGCAGTGTATGTATCGTGCAAACTGCATAATAACAGGGCTGCAATGTGACTGTCAGTTATATTCTCCCTGCTTGATTTGAGTTGTGCAATCACCTTCAGCATTGCATTTATATGCTCCTGCATGTGCTGCTCTCTGCCAAGTTTTATTTTGTAAAGTTTCCGCAGCATAAACAGCTTGTTGTTTAAACTGGATCTTTCATGCAGTCTTTTCAGTACATCCCACATGCCTTTCGCTGTGTCCTCATTGCGTATATGAATGAGCTGATCATCTTCTACTAGTAAACTTATTGTGGCACGTGCCTGTCTGTTTTTCTTGTCCCAGTCCTGATCATTATCCTGTGGCCTGTCTGTAGTGGTAACTTTCCACAAGTCATCTCTGGATAACAGCATTTCCACTTTAAACTTCCATAGCTGATAATTGTCATTGTTCAGCTTTGCCACTAAGAGTTTAAGCTCTGAGTTTCCGGCCATTTTATCCCTCCTTTATATATAAACAGTCTTACTTGTCTATAGGAGATGTCACTGGAAAGCTTCCTTATGTTTATCCCTGCATCAGCCACGCTGTCTTCCGTTCAAGGCTTTGTTCTGCTTAGGCCTCACCTGGTCATAAGACTTTATCCGGACATCTGGGCCCATAACCTGTTGCAGAGTACGATTGATAGATGCAGCGGAGTCTAATTCAGATCAGACATTGTGTAGTAACAGGAACTGGCTTCTTTATTGGAACATCATCACACACAGACAAAGATGTCTCCACATCATGGTAAGAAGAACAACATACAGACAACAAGGCAGGAAAAAGAAATCAACGAGTACAATGGGGATAGAAAGATACAACATAATAGAGTATACATATCATAGCATATCATTAAGCATTAGCGACACCTTGTGTCCTTTTTGTAAACTGCATCTGATATACAGTGAAAGGCTAAGCTGAAGTTTTAGTTGCATCTCCAACAAATATCTCCTAAACATGTGCCATTAAGGAGATATTTGCTTTGTACTGCGCTGTGAAGAATGCTGACCACCGTGCGGCAGAGAGGTCTTGGCAATCTTCTTATCACCTAGGCCATCTTTATATAGAGCAACAAATGTTTTTTTTCAGTTCATCAGAGAGATCTATGCCAGTTCTTTGCCATGAGGGGCCATGTTGAACTTCCGGTGACCAGTATGAGAGAGTGAAAGCGATAACAATAAATTTAACACACCTGCTCCCCATTCACACCTGAGACGAGTCACATGACACCGGGGAGGGAAATGGCTAATTGGGCCCAATTTGGAAATTTTCACTTAGAGGTGTACTCACTTTTGTTTCCAGCGGTTCGGACATTAATGGCTGTTCATTGAGTTATTTTGAGAGGACACTCACTTGTACTCACTTTTGTGAGATACTGTACATGTAAAACTAATATAGGGTAGACATGTACACTGAAATATTTTGTTTGGAATTTAGTTTTCCTCCGAAAAATTTATTTATTTAGTTACTCCCAAAATTAGTTTTTATTCATTTTGTTTAGTTAAAAAATGCATTCGTCCGAAAATCTGAATTAATTAAGGACAAATCTGTCATTGAAGGCTTTGAGTTCTTTTATAGCCTATGGGCAGGGCATTTGACCATAAATTCTCCGCTCGTGGAGATCGTATGTTTTTAGCTACTTCGTCGAATCTTCATGTCTCTATAATGTCGAATCTTTCCTCTATATGTAGAATAATCTGGGACTAATAGAGTTAGGTTAGGCATATTCGACCGCAGGTTCGATAGACACAAATAGCTATTGTCACCATCATGTTGAACCTTCTATCTATATCAAACTGTTGTCGCAACGGAATGAAAATAAAGCATTTTTTATGTTGGATCGTTCAGATTTTGGATTCTGTGCGCTTGTTTTCATTTGTTAAAATGAACGTGAAAATCCCTGAAATTTTGACTAAAATGCAAACGGACGAAAACGAATGCACATGTCTAATGTAGGGAGATTTGCTCACTTCCCTGGGTATATGTGAGTGTTTACATCCACTTTAAAGTGGTTGTAAACCTCAGTCATGTAATTTGAGAAAAGCACATACTGTATATCTGTAGTGTTTACTTATATTTCTCTAAATCTCTGTGTTGTTTCTTTCTGGTGCTTCGTTCCTCTGTTATCGACATGAGTCACTTCTGAAAAGTTTTGCCAACACATGAAATAACTTGGTGTCGGGGAGAGAGCTCAGCACAGAGCTTGTCTATTTAGAACATAGTTCTTCTGCTGAGTAAAGGGGGATGTGTGTCTTTCTTCCAATCAGCTCTCAAACACTGTAATTACAGCCTCTCCGCCCTCTCCTCTGTGCTCTTGACAGATGAAGAAAGAGTTTAACACTTTTATGTCCTTTGAAAGGAGTGTAGGGAAGAGATGACTGCAGATAAACCAGTAAAACTGTAGGAGGATATGTTTCTTCCATGTGTGAGAGTTTACAACCACTGTAAGATATAAAGGTGAAACTGCTTTAAACTGCAGCAACCTTGTGAAAGCTTATGTACAGTGTAATGAGCCTGCAGATATTGCCTTCATATCTCCTGCCACCTGACCCTAAGACCCCTTTCACACTGAGACGGCGGGTCCCTTAGCTGTACAGCGCCGCTAGTTTTAGCTGCTCTTTACCACTGTTATAGCAGAGTTTTTCAGGGCAGGAAAAGGGTTAATAGTGCCCATTTTGCAGTACTGCTGAATCGCTTTGCAGGCACTTTTGAAAGCACTGCCCATTCATTTTAGTGGGCAGGGGAGGTGGAGGAGTGCTGCTCCCACACCGCCCCAAAGATGCTGCTTGCAGAACTTTTTTCCTGTCCTGCAAGCGCAACCGCCCCAGTGTGAAAGCACTCTGGCTTTCACACTGGGTGGCTTAAGAGGCGCGTTACAGGCGCTATTTTTAGTGTTAAAACATCTGAAAAGCACCCTATTGTGAAAGGGGTCTTAGGGACACACAAGTTCTATTACCTTTGATGCAATAATAAATAGCCAAGTAGGTCAGACAGGACATACAAAGTTTAGTAGAGATCTTTGATTTATTTGGTGTCTGTAGTCCATTCTCCTCCTTGTATGCTTAAATGGTTAGTAAAGGAAAAACGTTTTTTTCTTTAAAATAACAAACATGTTATATTTACCTCCACTGTGCAGTTTTTTTTTGCACAGAGTGGCCCTGGTCCACGTCTTCTGGGGTCCCTCGCTGGCTGTCTCTGGTCCTCTCTGCAAGTACTGACCACAGTCATGCGAGAGAGCTTGCATGGTGGTGAGTAATTGTGGGTGCGTTCCCGTGATACAGTGAGCGGCCATAGCCGCTCACTGTATCACTCGGCCCCGCCCCTCGGCACGCCGCATCACTGGATGTGATTGACAGCAGCACCAGCCAATGGCTGCGCTGCTCTTAATCCATCCGCTCTAGCCAGGCTGAGCGGCGAAGAGGAGGAAGTAAAACGGGGGCTTCAGTATACACTGAAGTTTTTTTCACCTTAATGCATGGATTACATTAAGGTGAAAAAACATTTTCCTTTACAACTCCTTTAAGTTCTGTAAAGTCTCTGCCAAGCATCATTCTTGCTCATCAGCCATGATTAAGCAGTTTTCACTCTGGAACATTATAGTACACTTTGACACTTGCATTCTTTGTTATACATGAATAGGCAGAAATTGTTTTTAAAGGTACACTGCAGTCAATATTAAAAGTTAGGCTTAAAATGTATGTAGGAAGCACTGCTTACTCATTCCGTTTTTCAGTTTTGAGGGCCAATTTACACCATAGAAACACAATCCAGATGCGTTCCAGATGCTCTTCTGCATACTCGTTTTTAGCGCCTTTTTGGTGCATTCCGGTTCGTTTTTGATGCAGCCTGCTGCATTTTTCCCCCCACCTTTTTCTTAACCTTATATAAGAACATGTGTGTTCCAGTGGGTTTTTGGTGCGTTTAGGTGCATTTCAGTGCTTTTTGATACATTTTACAGCGTTCCAGTAAAGTCCAGTGCAGAAAAAAAGCAGCATGTTCTCCTTTTTTGTGTGGAGCTTGAGTTGGCAGTTTGGTTAGCACTCACTTGATGGTGATGTAACAGGAAAAACACTCACAGTAGGTTTCTTAACCACTTCAGCTCTTGAAACGGTATACGCCTTACAGCTAGATAGAGCAATATTTACACTTTGCTATGAGCCTGCTTATTTGACGATAGCATTGTCATAATTTAAAATAACAAATTACAATATCATAATAATACATATTTAGTTTTTTGGGGTCAAACTAAGCTTTCTTTTGCCAACCTTGTCTTGCAAAATGTATTCAATTTTCTATGCAATCTATATACAGTAAGACATAATGCAACACTGAAAAAAATTCCAAACAAAACAAATGAAAATAAAAATATTGTAAAGCAAAAATATCATTGAAAAAAAAATGTAAAACGAAAGAAAAAAAAACGGCTAAGGTAAAAAGGTGAGGAAGGAGTTGATTATATTTCATTATGAATAACTAAGGGTTAATATGGGGTTATATGGGAATACATCCTTTGTAATAAGGTCCTCAATTGGTTAATGTCTCTTAAAGGGTCACTAAAGGAATTTTTTTTTTTAGCTAAATAGCTTCCTTTACCCTAATGCAGTCCTGGTTTCGTGTCCTCATTGTTCATTTTTGCTGTAATCCTTCTCTGTTCTGCACACTTCCTGCTTGTCTGTTTCCTTATGAAAAAAATACTGGGAGCTTCTCTCTGTGGTCTCTAATCAAGGAGGTGTGATTACTGTGTGTCTAAAACCCCTTAGAACCAATCAGTTTCATTTTAAAAACGCTGTACTTCACACAAGCATGAAACTAGATGAAAAAAATTAAACTGAAACTGAGGACACATTATATGATTAATTTTTATTGATTTTTAATAGGAATCAGTTAACTATTATGTCTCTATACCCTGTAAACAGTCATTTCAGCAAAAAAAAAAAAATTCCGTTCCAACTCCTTTAAATACTGACCCCTTGATATAAAAATATCAGCTCTAAGAAGTTTCTTACAGTCACCAATCCAGTTTGTCTTCCCTGGATGTTTAAATGCAGTTAGCGAAAGAGTCAGAAATTATGTTAGTTAAATTTCCAGTGCCCCTCTGAGGTATATTCTGGATTCTGGTTCATATGAATTAACCACGCGTTGCCTGCCTACAGTAAATTTAGTGTGGGCAGGCTGCATTAGCAGGCTAAGTGACGTACTGAAATATCACTCAGCATATGCTCATTGGCGCACCCCCCTGGGGCCCAGCATTGAGATTCCATGACCACAACAGGTGGACATAGCAGATCACAGTGCTCGATACCCTGCCACTCATATAGGCAAGCTGTCATGAATGAAAGCCATTTATGACAGTTATAAGCAATAACACTGTAAAAAAATAAATCCCTGATCAACCCCCCCCCCACACACACAGTAGTATGGTGTCACTAACGTGACATGGTGACACTGAACTTCTCTGATGAAAGTATATAAAAAAAGTTTACAAAAATGTAATACAATTTTATTTATTTTTTTACATACTGATCCCCCTTGTGACAGTATGTAATAACAAATTGTGAAAAAGAAAATAAAATTGTATTTAATTTCTTAGTTTTTCAAACAATTGTGACAAAACTTGTTACAACTTAAAAAAACTGCCATGCCTCTTACTAAATACCTTGGATTGTCTATTTTCCAAAAAGGGGTAATATGTACTGTCCTGGCATTTTAGGGACTCAATAAATGAGATAGGCAATTAGTACATCAGGATTGATGAATTTTCAAATATACTATACCATAAAGAAGTTTGCAAACTAAATAATATACACAGATTTGTGTTATTTTTGTCAAAGAAATGCAGACTACATACTGGCCTAAATTTTTGAAGAAAGATAATTTGTTTTCAAAATTCTATAACAGAAACGAATATATATATATATATATATATATATATATATATATATATATATATATATATATATAAAAATAAATATATATATATATATATATATATATATATTTAATTACCTGTACTTTTTTGTTTATATAGCAAAAAAAACTGTGCTGATTACATACCACCAGAAGAAACCTCAAATTAAGGTTAAGTGAGTGAACTTTCTGTTATTAGCGTATTTGATTTGCAATTTCTGATTAACATTAATAGTAGTTCACTGGTTGATTTTATATATATATTTTTTAAACAAGTTACTTTCATGGAACCAACCTTATCTGGTCTAGTTCTAAATTACCAATACATCTAACAAACAATAATTATGATAACATCAAATTTCTTGTAACTCATTGTGTCAAGGTTTTTGTCCTTTTCTTTTAATCTGGGTAATTTCCTGAACTGACATTTTTCACATACAATGCCCCCGACATCTACACACATTTCTTCAGTGGAAGAACATAAATAAAGTGCAGTTAGAGCAGATGCAGTTGCTAGGGAAAGGAATAAAGCTGGCAAGAATATGATATCTGAGGATATGAATTAGTGGCAGAGAAAGGTAGTAAGGTATTGGGATGGCAATTGCAATTAAAAATATAAGAAAATGTGTATTTAAGAAATTTAGTAGGTGCCAGGAAATATTTGCAATGGCAAAATTAACCTAAAAGGTTGGAAGATAATCAATTTATTTGATGTTGTTAATTTTAAAGCGAAAGATACAGTCCTTGAGGAAAGAGTGGAAAATAACTACAGTAAAACCTTGGTTTGCGAGTAACTTGGTTTGAGAGCGTTTTGCAAGACAAGCAAAATGTTTTAATACATTTTGCCTTGATATACAAGCGATGTCTTGATAAAAGAGTAGCGTCATGTCACAACTGAGTATAAAAAAGAAGAGAGGAGCCTCTAAGTGTAGTAATATGGTTACATTTAATGAAGGTACGACATTTAGCAACTTATTGTTACACTTAATGGTGCCTCTCTTCTCTTTTATACCCTGTTAAAAAAATGCTTTGATATACAAGTGCTTTGGATTACAAGCATGTTTCTGGAACTAATTACCAAGGTTTTACTGTAGGTGGTTGGTTTGTAAACCAAGGTGCAGGTCATTAACATAGTAAAGACATAGTGTGGGTCAGTAGATGGAAGAAAGAAAGATGGTAGAGAAGGTAGAGCAATATTTTTTAGGCTTTGTACGCAAGAAAAGAAGCAATGATTTTCTTTTATGTCCAGATGGCAGAATGTAAATACTGGAAAAGAGCAGCAAATTAGCCTGACAACTGTATACAGCATCGACTAAAGAGGAACTAATTTGATTAGTGGAAGATTAAATAGAAGCTAATTTGATTAGTGAGCTCCAGTTAGTGGGGTGTTACCATAGAAAAGGCGGGAAAGCATGAATTCATGTTTTGGTAGTGTTGGCAGTTAGGAAAGAATGGATGCAAACGATATTCTTTAGGAGTCAATGACTGGATTGTACACAAGTTTGAAAATGTGATGACATAGAAAAAATTATAATGCTTCTTTACATTGTAGGCGTGCAAAAAAAAGGAGTGTTGTAGAACGTGGGAGAGGACTCATATGGGTGTTGGAGTTTGTCCCCAATAACTAGATGGTTCAGCTTTGATCCTTGTACAGATTTGGAGCTGGGTAGTGTTGTGTCCTATAGTCTGGGGTACAGAGTAGTTATATAGTGCTTTATTAACATGTTCAGGCATCCATAAACTACACACAGGCTGAATATATCATAACATAAACAGAAATTGAAACTAACTTGAACATAGAGTGTACAGGATAAAAGATGTCTTCTACATGTAACAACTGTAAATAGTGACATCTACAGGTCAGAGGTATGAACACCATATATTCCCCATATACAGTACTGTAATACAAGAGAGCAGGGCGGGCATCCCTGGTGATCCTGGGTGGGCATTCCTGGTGGTCCTCGGTGGGCGTCTCTGGTGGTCCTGGGTGGGCATCCATAATCAATCAGCGCAGACCCCCTGTCATTAGAGCAGCCCTCCTCTACTCGAGCCTGTCAGTGCAAGTGGAGGAAAAGCTGATAAACGGCTCTTCCTATTTACACTTTGATCAGCTGTGATTGGATACAGTTGATTATGTGGTAAAGAGCATATGCCAGAGGCTTTTTATCAACATCGGAAATGCAGTGTGTGAAACTGACACACCACACCAATGTTTGCTGCGCTACGCGCTCCCGTGGGCACATGCTGGCTTGTTATCCTGCTGGAGGTCATATGACGCCAAGTAAGGATAACTGAACCACTTCCCAGCCATTATTCTACTATAGATGGGGTGGGAAGTGGTTAAGGTCCTATTTGACTATTTTGGTAACAGAGGATTTGAAAATTTGGATTATTTCTGTTTCAATAAACCATGTTTCTTAACAGCAAATAGAGATCCAGGCTGAAAGTGTACTTCTCTCGCATTATGTTTCTGATCAGTATATGCATTCTCTGATTGGCTGAAGTGAAGAGCATGACATCACCTGCCCTCCTCTCCAATTAGAGAACAATTTGCACTCACTCAGAAAATGCAAAGCTTTCTCTTAAAGGCATCTGTGCTGAGCAACCAACTTCCTGTTTTCAGTAAGCAGAAGTGTAACCGTTCATCAGGGGACCCAGAAGCTAATGGAGATCACTGGAGTAGTGGTGTCAATGATTTCCAGCTTCCAGGGCCATCAGCCAGGTATGCTATATACATACAATGCCTTGAAAAAGAATTCATACCCCTTGACATTTTCCATATTTTGTCATGTTAAAACCAAGCAAATGTATTATATTGGTCATTTTTATGTTTCACGTTTGATTCATTGCATTTGTTTCATGTATGTTGCTTTTATTCACATTGTATGTTACTGAAGATTTTTGATCTGAGTTTTTGGATCTATTAGTGCTTTATATTGTGATTTTCACAGTCCTAGTGTGTTTTATATTTTTAGTGTGCCCATTAGTCACACTGTTCCTTCACCCTTTGAGTCACATAGCGCAGACATCATCATTTAATCAAATGGTTACCTTGAGTTGTATTGATCCCTTAGGATGACAGAGAAACTGCACACAGATTCAACTTAACCAAGGTAACTCTTTACTTAGAAAGATAAGAGCAAAAAAAACAAGGGTAAAACAGTAGTGGACTTCTTGCAGAGCCCTGCAAGAGTCAGAATTAGTGATAGCAGATAAGTACAAATTGAATTATAATAACCACACAGACCTGTGTAAGCACCCAGCACAGGGGGTTCCTTCAGTAAGACATCACACTGAAACACCCCCTCGCAAAGCCTCACCCAGCTGTCCCAAATATCAACAGTTGCTTTAACTAAACAGGCAGTCTTTGGATAATGTAATTCATTATTGTGGTTTAGTTGATCAGACCAAACCTCAGTACAAAAGTCTGTGCACTTTCACGTTGGCATGCGTTGGCGCGCAAAGGGGGTAATTTGTAATCCAAAAAGAAAACAAATAAACTGGCGGGAAAGGCCCGCATAGTCAAATCACAGTGGTTGATGTAAACGATCCACCCTTCTGCAATATAGTCAGTATGCTTGGGCAGGTGCCCATCTCACCCAACCAGATCAGGCCTGGGCCTTTCCAAAACACTCCGTCTGCGAATTCCAATCACACTCCTTCAGGATGACGGTCTCCGGTTTTCACACAGGTCACAGTTGTACTGGGACACCGTCCGATCACTCAGTCAGAGATTCTTCCTCTCTCTCTCAATGGCGCTTCACCCAGGCGTAAATAAACCTCAGCTCTGGCCTAGATTTTCAGGAGACACCTCATACAGGTGTCTTCCTGGGTTGAAGAGGCGGTCCAGAGAGCACGCTAAACACGTCCTCTTCCTTAAATTACCTTCCCCAGCAGGCCGCTTGGGGAGCAAATGTATTTTAGGTTGTACAGTTGCTCTCTGGATATCGTAGTCTATGAATAAACCAAGGCAATGGAGTCTCTTTCTTCCTGTACTCAGTTTCCCAACATTCCTTGCTGTTCCAGTGTGAAAGTAAATAGAAAGTGGCTATAACCCAACTTGGAGGGCGCACCGACCTAGTGCATTACCATAAAAGGTTTTATTAAATAAAATAATAGCAGTACTCTTATTTACAAAAGGAGTTTGAAATAACGCTTATCAAGCAATCAGACTGGTCTCTTGGCAACCGCCAGCAAAACCTGATGATAATAAGGATCGGATAATACCAGACCGGCGAAATGGCTGACAGGTTTCTGGGGCACACCCCTTTCCTTCAGAGCCTAGGAGGTTCGTTATCCTATTCTTTTTGTAGTTGCATGAATTCCCATAGTTCTGAGGAGGGCTGCAAGATACTAGACTTTGCCTCATGATTGGACTACTCTGCCCTTTAGCGAAAAACACCAGAGCGCAGGAGAATTTTGTGTGCTATACCCATCTTGGCCACCGGAGGGAGCTGAGATCCTACAGGATAAACAGATTAGTCTTTTAATCACGTAAGAAAGATGATACCTCGCTACACTTATTTTACTTAATGAACTGTAGCTCAATTTATAGCATTTGTTTTATGTGTTTTTTCTGGATTTTTCGTTGAGATATAATTTAGTCTCTATAATTTAAAATTATAGACCCTTCATTTCTTTGTAAGTGGGCAAACTTACAAAATCTGCAGGGAACCAATAATTATTTTCACCACTATACATTTCCAATAAACTGTTTTCTACAAAGAATATTTAACAAGTACTGTATAGTGCACCTGATAAACCTCAACACTTTGGTATTCGATGGACACCCTGTTAAAACCAAATGAGATAGAAACAATAATTGGAGTTATATCTGACTGCAGGAGTTACTTGTAAATATACAAGGGATCCAACAGTATCCATTTTGCTGTACCCCCTTGTCAAAGGCTTGGAGTTGTTATTGAATATATGTTTCAAAGAATCCCCAAGCACCCACCATAGGCAAAATGTTGGCAGAAATGAGAATGTACTGCAATTCTAGAAAGAAAAAAAAATGCGTTTGAAATATTTTAGTTTAGAGCACACACAATGTGAGACAACGGAGGTAACAACAAATATCGGACTGAGCTAAAGCTGAAAAGCCAAAGACTGTAAGCTTAAAAGCACCAAAGATCTTCTGCTTAGAGATAAAATTGAGATCAGCATTGCCAATCCTGCTTTGAAAGAAAAGCTGCTAGCTATTCCTGAACTAACATTAGACAAAGAGTTCTGTCAGTGTATAGAATCAAAAAGGGCACTTAAACACAAATGAAATCTATGGATGCCGGTGTGCCTTAGACAATAATGTAGGTTGTGTTTCAGTGTAAAAAAGTACATAATCTACAGAAGTGGAATATATTGTGAAGTACAGCACTTAATCATATGGCCAAAACCTTATAAAAGCAGACCAAGGATCAGATGTATTTTCCTGCTTAGTGCATGCATATTAAGTAATGCAGGTATACTGTATTATACATTTCAGATAGTTTGACAGCAGGGTTTTATTTTTTTCATTTTTTATTTATTTTTTAACAGGAGGGTTGATTTACTAAAGGCTTTTAGATTGTCCACTTTGCACGGGAATTTTCCCCTAGTTTAGGGAATGTGGTAAAAATTACCTAACCGTGTGCAAGGAAAATAAAAGAAAAACATATTTTTGCTCGCACATAATTAAATGATGTAAGTCAGCAGAACTTAACCTCAGGGGATTGTACAGCCCTGCAGACAACCACCCTGACTCCACGCACACCATAACTGTTTGATCAATCATGATAATAAAGAAAGAAGGGAAACCGAAGTGTAGAAGATTAGGCCATGGTCCCTTTCTTAGGTTTAAAACAGAATATGATAACCTTTAACTTTTTAGATACCAGGGGCCAGATTCACAGAGCGATTACGCCTGCGCAACTGCTGTTGCGCGTGCGTAAGTCTAAATGTGCGCGTGCGTATAGTTGGACGCGATTCACAAAACAATATACGCCAGAAATCTACGTTTTTTGGTCCGGCGTAATTGAGTTAGACCTTCGCTTCCCTTCGCGCAAAACTGCGCTAGACACACCATTGATTTGCTAGTCAAATATGCTAATGAGGGAGTTACGGGGATTCACAAAAAAACGCAGTTGCTGCGCAGGCTACGCGATGTGCGCAACTGCAAAATGTTCTGTCTAAAGTTAGAGGACCTAAAAGCTGGTCTAAATTTTGAAAAAAAGTCTAATTGTCAGATAAAGCAACACTGTTAGTGAGGAGTTCAGCAGTCACACGTGTTACCCAACAATCTGTATGCCAACATGCCAGGGGCATCGTCGCGCATAGCTATACTACTGACTTTAGATGAACAAAGAAGGATGAGGGCACGGAGGATGGCACTAAGGAGGGCACGGGAGATGTTTTTTTTTTTTTTTTTATTTGCTTACATAAAATTTACAATTTAAATTAATCTAATACAATATTCTTATCTGATACAAGCCCCTCACAATCATACACAAACAGAACCAAAAAAATTAAATAAATGACGAGGAAATGACGAGGAAAAAAAAATAATGCCCAGCAAAAATATAATTTAAATAAAAAATGCCCAGCAAAAATATAATTTAAATAAAAAATGCCCAGCAAAAATATAATTTAAAGAAAATAACAACAAAGAAAACACATAAAAGACAAAAATCACTCTGCAAAACAGTCCCCAAATATCTCAAAGACACAAACAAACAAAAGCACCTTGCTGTATAGGGAGGGATACAAAGGGATGTATTTTTGCAAAGGAAGTGCATTTGTGTGTGTCTATTTATGCTGTCTGCGTAGTTCATAAAGTTGCCCTAGTCCATTTCCAATTTCACTGATTGCGCCGCTCCCGAGTTGTGAGCATGCGCACAACGGAGCTGACATGGTTTCCTTCACGCGCGCATGCGCGAGTCGGCCGGCCCTTCATTTGCATGGGGTCACGGCTCATTTCAATGTAACACGCCCACGTCCCACCCAATTTGTATTACTCCTCCTTACGCCTCAGGAAAAAACCTTACGCTTGCGCAATTTCTTGCGCAAAAGCTACGTGAATCCCGGGATTACGCGGCTAGATTGCGCACGTCTAACGTAATCGCGGTGCGCTACGCCGGATCGATAATGCGCCGATGTACGTGAATCTGCCCCCAGACCTTTAACATTACACACACAAACTAATACCACTGTGAAAACTTTAACCACTTTAGCCCCGGGCCTGTTTTTCAGATTCGGTGTTTACGAGACTAAAACATTTTTTTTTGCTATAAAATTACTTAAAACCCCCAAACATTATATATATTTTTTTTTCTAACACTCTAGAGAATAAAATGGCAGTCATTGCAATACTTTTTGTTACACCGTATTTGCGCAGCGGTCTTACAAGCGCACTTTTTTTGGAAAAAATTCACTTTTTTAAATAAAAAAATAAGACAACAATAAATTTGGCCCAATTTTTTTACATATTGTGAAAGATAATGTTACGCCGAGTAAAATGATACCCAACATGTCACGCTTAAAAATTGCGCCCGCTCGTGGCATGGCGTCAAACTTTTACCCTTAAAAATCTCGATAGGCGATGTTTAAAAAATTCTACAGGTTGCATTTTTTGAGATACAGAGGAGGTCTAGGGCTAGAATTATTGCTCTCGCTCTAACGATCGCGGCGATACCTCACTTGTGTGGTTTGAACACCGTTTTCATATGCGGGCGCTACTCGTGTATGCGTTCGCTTCTGCGCGCGAGCTCGTCGGGACGGGGCGATTTAAAAAAAATTTTTTTTTGTTTTCGTATTTATTTCTATTAATTTTACCAATTTTTAACACTAAAATAAAAAAATAAAAAAATGATCACTTTTATTCCTATTACAAGAAATGTAAACATCCCTTGTAATAGAAAAAAGCATGACAGGTCCTCTTAAATATGAGATCTGGGGTCAAAAAGACCTCAGATCTCATATTTAGGCTAAAATGCAAAAAAAAAAAAAAAAATTTTAAATGTCATTTCAAATGACATTTAAAAAAAAATGTCTCTTTAAGACGCTGTTTGGAACTGACATTTGACGTCACTTCCGCCCAGCAGAGCTACGGGGATGGACGAGGGAAATTTTTTCCCTCACTCGCATCCCCGCTGACCAGACGAGCGCACCCGATCGCCTCTGCCGCTACCGACGGCTCCGGTAAGCGGCGGAGAGCGCGGGAGCGCAGCGGGAGGGGGGGGACGCTCGTCCGCTACCGATAACGGCGATCTCGCGGCGATTCCGCCGCGGAGACCGCCATTATCGTTTACCCGACCGCCCACAGAAGAGATGGATATCTCGGTTGTGGCAGCAGCTGCTGCCGTTACCGAGATATCCATCCTCAAAGTGCCGACGTATAGCTGCGGTGGGCGGTCGGGAAGTGGTTAAGCAAACATCTTGTTCAGTCTTTCAGAGCTCATGCGCTAAGAAATGGTACCAACCACCAGGTACCACCATAAACTAGTGTTGCCAACTGTCAGTATTTTTACTGGCAGCCAGTAAAAAACAAGCAATTTTCTCCTGCCAGTAAATGCCAGTAAAAGTAAAAGGTTGCCAGTAAAAATATGGCCGTGATGCTAAGCTTGGTCCAGAGCCAGCTGAGACCATTCGAGCGCTTGCTACAGTGTGATCGGGTGGCTCTGGCGGAGGCAGTACCTGAGCATGTTGTGTGATGTTATGGTGCAATAGAGCCAAGCAGAGCGGCCATGGCCTTGTGCGCAGGTCTGGGAGCAATGCAGGCTGGGACCGGGACCGCCAGTGCTGTTTTGACTGGAGTAGACTGGAGGGACTACTGGGCTTGGAGAGAGACTGTGACTCAGGAGGTGACATGTTGTTTCAGTGAGGTCTTGTCTTGTGAGTCCTGTCCCTGAGCTACTTACTTACTATAGCGAAAATAAAATAAGGAATATGTTTTTTGCCTTATTATCTACCTTAAATCATATTGCTAATTGCATATTGTATTTGTTTGTAGCCTAAATATTTGCACTTAAAACTGTAATTTTGTAACTTTTGGAAATGCCAGTAAAAACTTGGCTGTGCCAGTAAATTTTGGGCGTTGTGTTAGTAAATTTCAACCTGGTAGGTTGGCAACACTGCCATAAACACACTGTCCACCCACACCTGTGGTGCGACATGACCCCAATAAAGTTAGAGCTACGACAAAGGCAGGCCATAGATTATGTTTTATTTCTTCCACTGTCCACCATGGGTGGGAGGAAAGAAAATTACCCAATTTCCCTATCAACACAGATAGTATTGATGGGGGAATCTCCTCTGCAGTGCTATTGTGTTCTGCCTTCCCTGGCAGCAGAATACAATTGTTAGTATTACAGACTATAACTAGCGGTACTCAGGGCCGTCTTTAATATGGTATGGGCCCTGGGCAAACATTTTTTTTGGGCCCCCCCTCCAGCTTATTTTGGGCCTGGCTGGTTCACATGTATGTGTTTTGGCGGCCCTCATTTGTGCAGGCACAGCAGCCCATTGATTTGAATGGGCTGCCATACCTTTGTTTCCTGCAGAAAAAAGGTTCATTCAGCATTTTAAAAATCAGCTACCTTGAAATCCATTCTACTTTTGCACCATGCTACTTACCTGCAGTTCTTGCACACACAAACGCACTGTGTTTTTAAAAGCGTGACCTAAACGTCTAAAAATGCAGCAAGTTTGACAGTGCGGGAACTGCAGAAGTCACAGCAGACAGCAGAATGGACAGACAGTGCTGTATTTCAGTGCTTGATGAGCATAGGTGTGCCGTGTGTGCAGCCTATTACATGAGGCATGCGCTTTTCTTAACAGAAAATGCAGGCATGGCGGCCCATTCAAATGTGGGCCGCCAAAACACATACATGTGAACCAGTCAGGCCCAAAATAAGCCCATCAAGCAGTTAAATACAGACAGTAATGCCATGTGCTCTGAGGCCTCACTCAGCCTGGACTGCAGGGCTGCTCTGTGACTTAAAGAGTTCCTCTATTTTACACATGGCATGGCATGGGGTCCCATGGTGCTAAAGCAGAATGGACAGACGGTGCTCTGACCCCATGCCATGCCATGTGTAAAATACAGGAACTTTTTAAAACACTGACCAGACCTGCAGTGAATCATCAAATATTATAAAGACTTTGGGCACACTCTACAGAAAACTTCTATTTACAATATAGATTAGCAAAGGCAACCCCACTTTTTAGCAAACAGTGACATACCTTGAGGAGCAGGACATGAAGAAGTCAGCCTCGGGAAGAGCAAACTGGGGATGTTATAAAATCACATTCTAATTCACTTTTATATACAAGCAGCACCCAGTGGCAGGAAGGGAGAAGTGCACGTCTAAAGGGAAGCCAGGGGTGCTGTACATTTTAAAACACTGGGAAGGGAAGCAGTACTGTCACCTGGCTGTGTGCCGCTGATGATTTTCAGCCTGATTTGTGGGCAGCACATGGGCTTAACGGGCGGCAGGGCCACCATCAGGAATCATGGGGCCCCTTACACAGCTTCAGGCATGGGCCCCCTGGAGCAGAGAACGGGGGGGTGCTGCCCCCTTAAATTCAGAAGCGGGGGGGGGGGGGGCAGGGCTGCCGCAAATTTAGAAGCGGGAGGCCCTTTACAAAAAAAAAGATTTAATAAAGAAAAATATATATAAAAAGGGGGTGTAGCCATCCGGGGGCCCTGGGGACCTCTGTGCCCTTTAATAAAAAGAAAAAAAGAAATAAAAAATATATTATTTTTTATTATTTTTTTTAAAAAGGGGGTTTCCATCTGGGGACCTCTGGGCCGTTTAATATTTTTTTTTTATAAAAATAAATTACAAAAAAAGGGAAGTTGCCATCCGGGACCTCTGGACCCTTTAATAAAAAATAAAATAAAAAAAATATATTAAAAATAAACATTTATAAAAAAAAAAGTGGGGTTGCCATCCAGGGGACCTCTGAGCCCTTTAAATATATATATATATATATATATATATATATATATATATATATATATATATATATATATATATATATATATATATATAAAATAAAAAAAAAAAAAATATAAAAAAAAATTATAAAAAAAGGGGGGTTGCCATCCAGGGCCCTGGGGAACTCTGGGTCCTTTAATAATAATAACATTATTAGTTTTTTTTTTATAAAAACAAGTTTTTTTTTAAAAAAAGGGGGGTTGTCATCTGGGCCCCTGGGGAACTACGGGCCCCTAGGGACCTCCAGACCTCTAAAAAAAATTGTCCCTTTAATAAAAAATAAAATAAAAATATATAAAATAAATATATTTTTTTTATTTAAAAATAAATAGAAAAGGGGGGTTGTCATCTGGGGCCCTGGGGGCTTCCAGGTCCCTGGGGACCCCTAAAAAAAAATTGTCCCTTTAATAAAAAATAAAAATATATAAAATAAATATATTTTTGTATTTAAAAATAAATAAAAAAAAGGGGGTTGCCATCTTGGGCCCTGGGGGCCTCCGGGCCCCTGGGGACCTCCGGACCCCTAAAAAAATAAAATAAAAAAAAATAAGTTTTTTTTTTTTTCAAAGGGGGTTGCTTTGGGCCCCCAACAGTGACAGGGCCCTGGGCAGCTGTCCCTGTTTGCCCTATGGTAGAGACGGCCCTGGCGGTACTAATTATTCAGAAAAAAAAAAAGATAATCTGGTTGAACATAAGCAATCGACAGCAACCCAGGTGCCCATGAATGGATGGAAATTCTGGCAGTCCCAGCTGAACTGACCAAATATCTATCTATATATGGGCAGCTAAAGGCAGGGGGCATAGGAGATGACAGCTTGATTGAAGATTCAGACTGTTGTACCAGACCATGGATATTAAAAACTTTAAAGGTAAACATTTTAACCCCATTGGTTGCTTAATTTACATTCAAATTATCAACTTCTAAGCCCAGGATCAAAGCAGTGAGGATCTTCTGGCAATAGAGGTTTTCTGTGACTTCTTATCAGTGACTAGGATGTGAGGTGGGGGAGAAGGAGCCACATGATCTGAAAAGATAAACAGAGAAAGCCAACAGAAATATTTAGTACCTTTTATTGTACGATTGGAGCTGTTAATCATTGACAAGAACACAGGAAGGAACAGGAGATTGTAGTGGGGTGAACAAGTTACACAGGGACACTTATTTAGTCCCTTGTCCCCAGCATTCACTAAGCTAATGGAATATTCCCTTGCAAAGTGAAAAACCAATTTGCCTTTAGTAAATCAACAGCTTTTGCCTTCAATTTGCTTACTTTGACAGTGTCATCTTTGTTAAAGTGGACGTAAACCCAAAAATGTTTTATTTTATTTTTTTGATGTCACAATGTAGAGAATATCATCTGTGCCCAGTCTTGCCACACAGAGTTAATCCAGCTCTGATCAATCCTCTTTTATTGTTCAGTGAAAATTAACCTCCCTGGCGGTATGATTCTTTAAGATTTTAGGTGCTAAAAGCGGTACCATTATTTGCAAGGGAATTTGGCGTTTTATACTGTAGGCTTGTAATTCTTAGGAATGACTCACTTAAATCTATCCAAACAAGAGTCTAATAGGCATCCCGGGTATGATTTTTTTTTTTTTTTAATTAAAAATTATAATATAATAAATAATTATAAAAAATTATCACAAATGATAATATAATTATAGTAAAAATTATTCAATAATGTAATCAAATCAAAATCACTGAAATTTGCTCAGTTGCAGAATTTTTGCTGTCATTTTTTTTTTTTTTATGACGAATTTCCCCATAAATCGCTATCGCTAAATTCTGCAAGTGATTCTGATTTATTATCGCAGTTTTTTAGCTGCTCTAAAACAATTTTTGCCATAAAGGGACACTTTTGGTTGCTATGGGCAATCTACAGTTTGCAGGGAGAAAGAACAGTTTTTATTATATAATAGGACATGTAGTGTACAGGGCAGACCACTAGGGACATGGGGGGTGTGTATTTTTTACATACAGTACTGTAATCTATAAGATTACAGTGTACTGTATGTATAGTGTTTGTTTACATTTTTGAATTTGGCGCCGTTCCCCCCCCTACGTCGCGACGCTCGCAGGGAAGGGAATCGGCGGAACACACAGCATCAGGCGGACATCCGCCCGCCGTGTACTGCGGGGATTCATCGCTGGATCGCAGAGAAAAGGTAAGAAAACTTTTTTCTGCATCCAGCGAGGTAAACGCGTGTGTGGCATGGGGTTACCGATCGTAGCTTGAAAATCTCACCCCGTGCCACACACGTGAATACCGCCAGGGAGGTTAACAGACTTCCAGATAAAAACCCGTCTAAATAAAAAGTCAGTTTCTCTCTTCTTGCTTTGAGTGACAGGTTATTTACATATCTAGCTTGGACATGTTTATCATATGTTATTGTATGTTTATCATAATATGAGCTAATCCAAAGTTCATTGTATATGACCAGGATGTGTTATGTGGGGGAGGGGTGGATTTCTCACTTTTTATACTTTGGATCACCTCATATTATGATAAACTGACTTTTTATTTAGACAGGTTTTTATCTGGAAGTCTGTTAATTTTCACTGAACAATAAAAGAGGATTAATCAGAGCTGGATTAACTATTTGTGGCAAGACTGGGCACAGATGATAGGCAATCTTATACTCTACATTGTGACATCAAAATTGTTTTGGGGGGTTTACATCCACTTTAAGGCATCCCCAGGGCCAGCATTAGATATGCGCAATTCATTTCGGTCCGAATACAAGTTCAGACAAATTTGGGGTTATTCAGAGATTTGAAAGTATCCGAATCTCTGAATCACATAGTAACGAATTTAGTTGAAATATGTTAAAATTTGTTTTGCTTATTCATTCTCTAATGAATTCCAACTTTTTAGAACAATCAGAATTCAGATTGAACAAAAAACAATTGACTGATTCAAATTCTGTGTGAAGAAATAGCTGGTTGTTAAGCAGTGGGTCGGGAAGATGGCTGCCTGCGCCCTTAACAACCAAGATTCATCAACAACCATGAGTCATCATCTGTGATGACGTCACTGATGGGTTATCACCCTCGACGCCGTGTTTCAGTCCTCACTATCGTGAATCAGCCTGATCCAAGCCTCGTTTTCATCTCTCAGGCTGCAGAGATCCTGCCGGCCAAGATACTTCTCCTTCAGGCAAAGACAGCTTAAATAATACCTTACGCCATCACCCAGAAATGATGTTTTTGGCTGTGGCATTGATGTCCTTAGACCTGCCTCTATGCATTTTGCCTTCGGAAGGGCGTCCTCAGGAAGCTAGTTAGATGCTATTTTTATAATGTTATATATACCCACAATTGATTAATCAAAATGTTGCTCCTTATATGATTAATTCTTACACATGTTTAATTGATGGATATACCTAACAAATACATGCATCCAGGCACACAGTATTTCCAAATCACTTAAGTCAGAGAACAGACTGTGCATGACTTCTTTTTTTTTTTGGGGGGGGGGGGGTATGAATTTTATTAGGGTGACGGTAAGCCTAGGGATACTCCAATAACTGTAGACATTATTAGGGTGACGGTAAGCCTAGGGATACTCCAATAACTGTAGACATTATTAGGGTGACGGTAAGCCTAGGGATACTCCAATAACTGTAGACATTATTAGGGTGACGGTAAGCCTAGGGATACTCCAATAACTGAAGACATTAACTCTGAACTAATACTTCAGAGTGAAAGCACCCCCTTTCAAGTGTAGAAGAATGATACAAAACAGGGACAGCTGCACTGTGAGTAAACCATCTGCTTTATTGATACAATAGCATCTTAACCACTTAAAGGCTGCCCTGTAGCATTTTTACTGCTACAGGGCAGCGCCTCGGCGCCAGATCATGTACTGTATATATAGGTGATCTGGCTTTTCCAGGTGGTGGGCATGCATGCTGCTGGCGACCTTATTTCCCTATGATCTCACACAGTGGGAGATAATCGGTGCAAATAGTGGACTTAATGTCTGCCGGCACCCTCTAATGATCCAGCAGAGAGGTAGAATGGTGGTCTGCCTATGTAAACAAGGCAGATTGTCATACTGTAAGTGTGGAAGGCATGGATCCTGTGTCTTCCCCTAGTAAAAGCACCTCCCACACAATAGAAAAACACAGGCTAGGCACACAGTTAACCCGATGATTGCCCCTAATTTTAACCCCTTCCCAGCCAGTGTCATTGACAGTGACAGTAAAGAATTCTTAGCATTGATTATTACTGTTATAGTGTCACTGGTCCTCAAAAAGTGTCAAAACTGTCAGTTTATGTCCAAATGTCCACCGCAACTCGCTGAGTTACTAGTAAAAAAACAAAAATAAAAGTAAATATCCTATAGTTTGTAGATGCTATAACTTTTCTGAAAACCAATCAATATATGCTTATTGTTTTTTTTTTTAACAAAAACAGAATACATATTGAGCTAAATTTATGAAGAAATTGGATTTTTAGAAAATGTTATTGAATAGGTTCCATTGAAGAAAGTAAAACATATATATATATTTTTTTCAAAATTGTATTTGTTTAAAAAAAATTGTTTATAGCGCAAAAAAAAAACACGCAGATTATTGAATATTACCAAAAGAAAGCTCTATTTGGGTACAGCATTGTATGACCACGCAATTGTCAGTTAAAGTAACACAGTGCCCTAGCGCAAAAAAACTGCCTTGGCCATGAAGGGGGGTACTGTAAATACTCAGGAGGCCAAGTAGTTAAAAACAGCACTAAGACACCATGTGGGCCGACGGAATAAGGTCAACGCATTTAGCGAAACGCGTTGACCTTTTTCCTCCAGCCCACATGTTGTTTTAGTGCCGTTTTTAGGTTTGCTATTGTATCAAGCGCAGCTTACCAATTTTCATTGCATTTAATGTTCATATCTGACATTTTTGCTGCAGCAGCATGTTTTGTTTATTTTGATAGTTTGTATTTCACGTCAATACTTATCTGTGACCAGCGCAGTATTTTTTCCACTATTGTATCAATAAAGCGGACTTTCCAGTTTCAGTTGTTCCAGTTTCAGATTCCTCTACAAAGACATTTAGATCATGAAGATCTTTACTGTCTCTCTTTCTTTTCTGGGCATAGTTATTATTTGAGTAGAGCATACACTTGACATTTTTAACATCAGCATTGTAATAGAAATACAGACAATAATTATTTTTTACAATCTAATATATGCTTTGTTGTAAAATCTCCTTTCATATTGTAAGTGCTGCCTGTCTGCTGGCCATCTCTTTCCACAACTTCCTGGATTCCCTGCATGCTTTGCAACTTTTCCTCTGCTGTTTACTTTTAACTTCTAAAGACTACATGTCCCATGGAACCTTGCTGTCTTTACTGACTCCTCCTTATCTCTGTAGGTGATAAGAGGAGGAGACAATGAGCTATCTGAAATGTGTGAAACAGCAGTGCTTACTCACAGGGTATAGATAATATGTGTCACAGCATTCAATGAATTAAACTGTATGGGCTTCTCCACAAAAGTTATATTTACAAACTTTAAGATTGTTCAGACCAAGTGGAGCAGACTACTGCTAATTAAATTCAAAGTAGAAATGAACATGTAGGTAGCCTTCAGCATGTGCAGCAGAAATAACTCACACATAGAAAACCTGTATTCAAGTAAAGCAACAACAGTTCACAATAACCCAGAGGGACGCCTGCCCATCCGAGTACACTGACAAATGCTAATGAAGTAAAGATGGCAGGTATCAGTGTCTGTTAAGAGAGGGTAATGCAGCCTGGACGTCCAGTGCCCGAAACAGGAAGATGTTAAAGCGTTAAGATCCTATGCTTTCCCTTCCAGTCAGTAACTTTTCACTATTGTTTATATTGTCCCTGACAGGCAGGGTACCTGTCCCTACTCTACCAACTCACCAAAACCATGCCAAGCATGGGAGCTTATACATTAAGTAGGCTCTGCCTGTCCCAAGATGATGGCTGGAGTCATATTGGGCATCAGCATCCAATCAGGTAACCAATCAGGTAACCCAGGAAACCATAGAGGAACTGTGTCCTCTTTTTAACTTCCTCTCTAACTGCGATGCCGCTGGCTATAAGCGCCACCTAAAGTGGAGCAAATAGACTGCCTACAGACATATGATTTAATATTTTGACTGATACTCTTTTTGTGATTATTAAAGACTGTGATGTGACAGACTCACCCGGGACATCCCTGAACCACCTTATGTCTAAAATCATCCTGTGTCCACTAGGGGCATAGGATGACTGAGAAATGATATCTTGGACTACTTGAAATGGGATTATTATGTATTTATTATCCACAATATATCCCAGGATATCTCTAGGACTATTTAATGTTTGTTGATTCTGAACTCAAAGGATTAATTGTAGAGTGACTAATTCATAGATGCTAATGTCATCGCCTCCAGTCATCTCTCTATTCTCTGTGCTAATTGACTTGGCTATTGTGTGAGAAGATGCTCTGTGTTTACACTTAAGATAATGTGTATTGTATAGCAGGTGAATGCAGAGATGGGATGTCTACTCACCCCGTCTGGGTAAATGATTAAATAATCAACTCATGTTAATTTATGTTCTGGTTACCTCCTCTTTACTGTATATAAGGCTATATTCTTGATTCTAATAAAGACTGCATACAGGCATACCCCACTTTTAAGTACACAATGGGGTTTATTTACTGTTTTTTTTTACTGTGTTTTGAGGGGCGCTCAACGTGTGGCAGCTTAGGTCACTAATCTCCACACACACCTTTTTGACACCTGCCTCTAGGGCCAAGCCTTTTGGCTAGGACCAGAGGAATTTTTGTTCCTGGCCGGAGGGCCGGCCATCGTATTGCACGTTGGCCACTTTCCACTCACCTTCCCACCTTCCTTTTCCCCCACTTTCTTTTTTATTTTATCCCCTGTTTGTCACGTTTTTGTCTTTTTTTTGGTTGGTGCACTTTGTACACCTTGAGTGTGATGAGTAGGGTGCTGGTCCTCGGGCCTGCTCTGAAAGTCTTGGGAGTGGGTGGACATGGCCTTCTGGCTTAGCTCGCCTGCTCTCATGGGGTCTCCCTTCGGGGGAGCCTCACCGAGGAGGGTTCTGTTTCGGCAGTCCCTCCGAGGATGTTGGGTCCTTGTGGCTTCGGCTGCTTGGGCAATTTGGGTCCATGTGGCTTCGGCTGCATGGACCACAGACCACTCTTTTCCCTGCCAGGAGCCTAACGCCCCGGGGGATCAGAGCCGGGCCCTTTTCGGAGGGCCAATTGACGATGCACCCGTCACAGTTTTTTGTGTCACTCTTTATGTGTGTGCACATTTTTCCTGCACCGGGTGAAGTTTTTGGGTTGTGTTTTGCACGCCACAGGCTTTTCAATAGGAAAAAATGGGGTTTATTTACTAAAGCTGGAAAGTGCAAAATCAGGCTCACTTCTGCATAGAAACCAAGGAGCTTCCAGGTTTAATTGAACAAGTTGGGGTTAGAAGCTCATTGGTTTCTACGCAGAAGTGAGCCTGATTTTGCGATTTCCAGCTTTAGTAAATAAACTCTGTTGTGTACTTAAAAGTGGGGTATGCCTGTACTTAGCACACAGACAAGTCTCGTCTCGTTGTGTGTTGAGGGCAGCTGGAATATCTGATATCTATATCCAGACTGGTAGGAATCGGTATATGACAGAAGCACTCAATCGGAGTGTGGGACGTTCCGTTACAAAGACATTGATGTTTATTTACTTAAAGCGGTAGTAAACCCACAGATTTATTTATTTTTAAAGCCTTTAAGGCAAAAGCCATAATGAGCTAGTATGCACTGCATACTAGCTCATTATTAAATACTTACCTTAGAACGAGGCGTCGGCAGGTGATCTCGGTGTCTTCCCGGTATCGCGGCACCAGTGCTGTGAGTAGTCAGAGCCGCGATGTCGTCACTACCACGCATGAGACTGATTTACCGCAAGGTCCAGCAGCATCTGCCGGTTCTTCACCTGGAAACTCAGAGCGCATGCGCTGCTGAAGTCAGCGGCTGCATGCAAATGGAAGATCTCCTAAACCATACAGGTTTAGGAGATATTCTTTTTACCTACAGGTAAGTCTTATTATAGTGAAAAAAACAATATTGCGCTCGTTGGTGAAACAAAAGAAAAGCTGCGATCATAAAGTGTTATACTACACAAAAAGACAATGTACCAAAAAAGAGATTGCGCTAAATAATATAAATGTGAACTAAGAATGCAGGTTAAGCATATACTTGAGTGAAATAAAGTTCATAAACGATCACAAAGTGAATGAGTCCATCAACATAGTGACAAAGTTCATAGTCAGGTGATCCCACAAGTGCCAATAAATCAATATGGAAAAAATGTTGGTATAGATGAAACCTCCACCAAAATCACAAGAAGCCTCTTACCAAAAATCAATGATCTCTTAGTGATAGGAGATCAAATAAAGCATGATACGGTCTGTAATACTCGGTGATGGTCAATAGGAGGGTCCAATAGAGACAGCCTGGTTCTCAGATATGTGAATATCTCCCGATGGGTCATCTGCCCATTCTCCGGCAGTCTTGATAGAAGATCAGCTTACAATGTGAAGTATCCGGCAGGCATATTAAAAACGAGTCGTAAACTCGTCCAATATCACTTCCGGTGCCCTGCGTTCCTGCACGTGTTCGTGACAGTCACGTAATTAAGTCTTATTATAGGCTTACCTGTAGGTAAAAGTGAAAAAAAAAAGACTTTAAGGCAAATAGATCGTACACACTGAAAAGTGCATTTGCACTCTGCAAGTGCGTTTGTACCAGAGCTTGGTAAATGAAGTAAAGCTTCACTTTGCAAAAAATATCCAATTACATGCCAGGAATTTTTATTTATTTATTTATTTAAACTGCATTTTTGCTTGCACGATTGGATGATGGAAGTCAGCAGAGTTTCTCCTCATTTACTACTCTCTGGAGAAAATATTCTTTCAGAGTGCAACTGCACTTTGCAAAGTGCACAGTCTATTTGACTTTAGTAAATCAACCCCAATAAATTTGACAGTTCTAGAAGAGTGCTGGTGTGGGGTTATTAAAAGATAATCCATCCTGGGTGTCAAATGCACTAGATAGGCCACTGTGTGTGGAGTTACACTAAAGTTAGTGGGGAATGGGAGAGTTAAGTTTGCTCCCATTCGCAAATTATTTAGACTGGTGCTGCTGCTGGTTTGGAACTACCTTGTAGGTCAATCTGCGTGTCAGGGGTGTGTTATCACCCCTGGGCGACAGTTGGCGCTAGAGGGGTTCTGACAGACCCTCCTTCCCCCAGCAGCCAATCAGAGGAGCGGTTCCCTCCCTGGGCATGCTGGCGGGGGGGTATATCTGGGGCAGCCGCCATTAGTGTTCTGTTCTACGCGGGGCCCGAGTTCCAGGTGCGGCATCCGCCTTCAGGGTGCGTGCATCCATGGGCCCGCCATCGAGGCCCGTCTGGCCGAGGTTGCGCATCAAGTTTCACTCGGATGCAAAGAGGGGCCCCAGCGGCTTGCTGGGTCCCAGATCCTAGGCTGGGAGCTGTGCGGTGGGGGATTGGCTCGGGAGAGCCCAGAGGCAGAGGTTGTCCGCGAGGCCTGGATGAGCCACCGGGGATTCAGTCACCACGCCACACGGTAGGTGCACTTTAGCTGTCAATTGGTGACCTTAAAATTGGACTTGCTGGGAGGACTCATTAGTTCTAACTCTGACAACTTCAAAATTTACCAGGCCTGTGGCAGAGGCCCTGTTTCCTCCCAGTGACTTTGTTTAAAAGTGGCCCTTTGGCTGCCAGGCTCAAGTTAATCGCCTGTCCGGGGGCACTATGCCCACTCTGACGAGAGTGGTGACGTTTGAACTTGACGATGCTAAGAGCAGGCTTGCTGTCAGGGACATTCTGCCCGCTTCCGTGGGCGTGCACGCACCTAGGCGCGTGCATGTAACACAGCCGTTGCGCGCGTTTGCGCGCATGCACGCACGTTAGGCGCACGTTAGGTGCACGTCATACGCAGCGTCCTGCTGCCTATAAAAGACACTGCCAGTATGCTGCACATCGCGACTTGATCTGCATACGTTCCCCGTGGTTCTGTCATTGCATTAGGCATTCCGTTCCAGTATCTGACCCGGCTTCCTGACTCTGTTTCCTTCTCCAATCCTGACTCCGGCTTGTTGACTCTGCTTGTATTCTGCCTGATTACCCGTTGCCTGAACCCGGCCTGAACTCTGACTATTCTTCCGCCTACTGTTTATGCTGATTGCTCCAAGTGTATGACCCAGCTTGTCTGACTCCGCTGATCTACGTCTGCTGCTCTGCTGACCAGCACCTGTATTCTCCAGCCTGCTGTCCTACATCACCGGCTTCCTGTCCAGTGGTTCCAGCTTCATCAGCGATAACACCAGAGCTGACAACCTTACTTCACAGTGCTCTTACCATCACTGTCTCCACTCCAGTGGTCTCTGAGCCGGGGTTGTACGGGAGGTCTCCCTCCACGCTTCAGGCTCACACCCAGGTACGTAACACTTGCTCTCTCTTTGATATCCAAGGCCTGATACTGTAGTTCTCTCTCTGCTCATCAACCTTTCTCTATTGTGTGCTGTATTGATGTTGGCCGTGTTGGACCCTGGAATAAAGCATTGAAAACTCAAGTTGATGTCTGAACACTTGCTCTGTATCCACCCTTACCAATATTATCCCTAGACAAGAACCATTGGTAACACAACGTGCCGGTCCCAAACTAATCAGCAGCTCCTTCGGGGGTGAGCGCTACATATATATTTGTTCCTTAGCTTGAGAATTGTAGAGTTTTATATATGTGTTCCTTATTAGCAGAACTTAGCGGAGTAAAGTATATATTGGAAACACCAATATATCACTGATAAATGGGCCCTATAAATAGCTGTGCATATCACACACACTGTTGTATATAAAGCTCTCCTATGCAGATAGCACACCGCTTTGTACACAACACGTGTTTAGGTGGATTTAGCAGCGGGTGTGAACTTGCATGAAAACTTATTAAAATTCCTCACAGAGGGAAGCGGAAAAATCAGAGAATGCAGACACAGAGACCTGCAGTGGGGGAAAAAAAAACGTTCACAGGCAGACAGCTAAGAAAAAGCGAATAGACTGTAGCCAGTCAAAGTCAAAAACAAAAGGGGTGGAAAAATTTTGGCAAATACAGAACAAACAGCTGGTAAGACAGTATGATGGTGCCGATAAAGTGATTTTGTCTAAAGAAAAAAATAATTAAAATACAGTTTGTATGCTCACCTCTCCAGCAGCCCGTGTCCCCTCTACTCCAGCGCTGCAGCCTCCATCAGTATATGCTGTGTCCCCTGCCTCACACAGTGGTTACATCTTCTGATCCCTATGTCTCTGCTGCGTCCTGTAGGGCTCAATGGATGGAACCACAGTGCACAGCAGGGAACGCAGACATCTGACACTCCCAGTTTAAAATTGACAAAGGCTGCAGCACTGGTGCGTAAGGGAGGTGAGTGTATCCTATCTTATTTGCAGGCAAATTCTATTTGGATTTTTTCCCCCTACTAGGGTTGTCTTAAAGTGATTGTAAAGCTAGATTTGTTTTTATTTAACCACTTGCTTACTGGGCACATATACCCCCCTCCTGCCCAGGTGAAATTTCAGCTTTCCGCACTGCGTCGCTTTAACTGACAATTGCGCGGTCATGCGACGTGGCTTCCAAACAAAATTGACCTCCTTTTTTCCCTATAAGTAGAGCTTTCTTTTGGTGGTATTTGATCACCTCTGCGGTTTTTATTTGTTGCGCTATAAACAAAAAAGAGCGACAATTTTGAAAAAAAATACAATATTTTTTACTTGTTGCTATAATAAATAGACAGGACGCTGTCTCTGTGTGAGCCGGCAATGAGAGATGATCTCATATGTTTACATTTGAGATCATCTCTCATTGGCCGCACAGATCTCATAGCAAATGGCCACTCTTATTGGCCGTTCGCCACGATCTGTGATTGGCTGTGTCCAAGGGACATGGCCAGCTTAGAATTTCCCTGCTGCGCGCTCGGGAGCGCGCGGGGCACGCCAAAAGACGTCCTGTTGGAAATTCAGGTCCGTGCTTTAGCCATCATTCGGCTATAGTGCGGACCTCAGGTGGTTAAAAAATCCCCCCATCGTAAACTGCTTGCTATAGGGATACTCCTGTGGGAGTGCTCTAAAACTGGGCTATGTGTGTTCATAGACACACACAGCGTGGCTTGACCATCCCCACCCTGCTTTCTCCCCACAGGTTTTCACTAACAGCAGCAGGAGCCAGTGGCTCCAGCTTCTCTCACTAAGGAATGCAGAAGACAGGAAAAGAGGACAGTGGGGGTGTCGGTAGGGACAGAATTGGATCGAGAGTGTTGTCAGGTAGGTGGTTAAGGGCACACACATTGGAAGGTTTTCTACCTTAAGGCTGGTTTCACACTTATACGAATTGGACGCAGTTTTCCCTGCATCCAATTCGCATTACAGGAGAGTTTGACTGGTTCTCAATTGAGCCGGTTCACACATCTTCAGAGTGGCTGTAGATTACTTCGCAGAAGAGTCCGGTGTGTCTTTGGCTCCCTTTCAGGCCCGAATATAGGCAACAATTTGGGCCTGATTTGTCCCTAAAACAGAGAACAAGGACGCCCCGGACCTCTGCTGTGAGCCACATCAATATTAAGTGTGAACCCAGCCTAATGCAGAGAATGCAGTAAGGTAAAAAAAAAAACTTTTTCCTTTAGAACCACTTTAAAGTGTACCTTACTTCATTTTAAACTTTTGAAAGTAAAAATCTAACATTAGATTACACAAAGTGCCTTTACTAAGTGCCTTTATAAGGCTAAAAGGATTTTTTTGATTAACAGCATAGGTATGTCCCTGGTTGCCAGTTTGCTGAGTCACTGTGCATAACAGGCACCTACAAGCATGTCCTGGATGATGCAATCATTCCATGGATCATTTAACAAATGTCACTAGAAGTTGTTGTTTTTTGCATTTAAAATACTACTTTATTAATATAAAGTTCAAACAATATTTAATTGAAAATCCTGATAATCTTAAATATTCTTGTGCAGATGCGGGGCTTGAATTCCTACTCTCCCCCCAAGCCATTGGTTATATGTTGCCTTTCTAATAATGCAGGATTTGCCTGAGCATCAGCATCTTGACAATAAAAATAGTTGCATGATTATGGGGATGATTGGATTCTGGTGATTGGTGGACTGACTAGGATATATATTCTCCTATTCCTAGCTCCATCTTGGCTGTATGCCTATACAGAATATTATTTACATCTATTCACCCTATTCTGACTCGTTGTGAAGCGATCTATCCCTTGTGAGACCTCTATGCCTGGTCAGTATAAGCAGATATAATCACTGAGGACAATCCTCATCAGATAGCTTGAATTTACCAAGTACTGATTCTATTCGCAGAGGTGCTTTTATTCCGAACATCGGGTTACAGCAGATGACAGATAACACAGATGAATAGGTTGTGGTACTTATGCAGTCAAAAGATGATATTGTCTATAGCTTACTATGCAGAATACATGTGCCCTGTTACATGTGGCCTGTTAGATTCAGTCATTACACAGGAAGAACAATCACAGGAAGAAGGGGAGGAGCATTACATAGAAAGGAAGTATGTCATAACATCAGAGAAAACACATGTAAAAAACAAATGCATTACCATAAAAGGTCACTAGATGGCAGCATGTAAACTAAACATAACGGCCCGGATTCACAAAGCACTTACGCCAACGTATCTCGAGATACGCCGCGTAAGTGTAAATATGCGCCGTCGTATCCATGTGCCGTACCCATAGAACTAAGATACGCAAAAAAACTGACTTCATCCGACCGACGTAACTTGCCTACGCTGGCGCATAGTCGGCGCATACTTACGCTGGACGAATTTGGAACTCTCATTGATTTTCGATGCAAATATGCAAATGAGGGAGATACGCCCACTCACGAACGTACTTGCGCCCGGCGCATGTTTTAAGCGATTTGCGTAAGGGTTACGTCTGGCGTAAAGTTATTCCTTATATAGGAGGCGCAACTCATGCAAAGGTATGGACCAGGGAACGAACGCCGTTGAAATTTACGTTGTTTACACCGTTTACGTAGTAGTTACGTTCACGTCGTAGGCAGTGTTTCGACGTATCTTAGGCAATTATTTCGACGTGATTGTGAGCATGGGCACTGGGATGCGTCCAAGTTACGACGCATGCGCAGTTCATTTTAAGTACTTGTTTGAAGCTCAGCCCATCATTTGCATGGGGTCACGCTTCATTTAAATTTATAACGCCCACTTCCACCTACTTTGACTTACGCCGACAAATATACGCTACGCTGGCGCAACGTTGGGAGCATTTTCTTTGTGAATTCCATACTTGCCTCCCTGCGTTGCGCCGGCGTAGAGTTAAAGAAGATACGCTACGGCGGCATATATATGCGCCGTGGTACGTGAATCCCCATCATCCATAGAAAAAGGGTTCAGAGAAACAATATAGGCCCAGATTCACAAAGCACTTACACCGACGTAAATCACTTTACGCCAACGTAGTGCAAATGTGCGCGCCAGATCCACAAAACCAACATTTACCTAAAAACAGGCCATCCTGCCCCGACGTATCTTGCTTACGCCGGCGTAGCGTGGGCGCAAATATGGTTTGGACGCATGTTGCTTCTCCCATTGATTAGGCATTTAAATATGCAAATGAGGGAAATACAGCGAATTAGGAACGTACATGCGCCCGACGCATGCTATGCGATGTTTGCATAAGTTGTACGTCCGGCGTAAAGTTATTCCCCATAGATGAAGCGCAACCTAGCAATAGACATGCAAAGGTCTGCCCCAGAGAACACAGGCCGGTGTATTGAGCGTACGTTACGTTCACAGCGTACGTAGTGATCCGGCGTAGCTTAGAAGGTTGTGCCTGCGTAGTTCTGAGCATGCGCATAAGGGTGCAGTTTGATGCGTCCACGTCACGTCTACATCACGGTGCATGCGCAGTTCGTGATACGCCGGGCGTAAAACACTGCACCACGCTCGGACTATCATTTGCATGGGGTCACGCCCACTTCCACTTACGCTGGCCTGCGCCTTCGAAAATACGATACGCTGGCATATCTTGGTGAGCAATAGCTTGCTGAATACAGTGCATGCCTCTCCGCGCTGCGCCGGCGTAGCGTACTGTGTGTGTATATCCAGAACTGTCAGTTTGACCATCTCTGTCCTTGCGGTCACTATGTGTGGGGGGTTACTTGCTTGTGGTGCCCCTATGCTTGTCCAGGGAAACAACAGGTACATGTTTGGCTATCCATGATCACCAGTATGAATTTTCATTGCTCATACATATAGGCATAGCTCCCAACCGTCCCAATGTCCCTCTGTCCCTTTTTGCCCCTCATTTCTCCCCCATTCTGATCTATATAGTTGTATATAAAATGCACTTTTTATCTTTCAAAAAGTGTTTCCCAGCACTAAACCTTTTTATCAAAATTATAAATGGCTGTATTTGTACACTTTAACCAATATAAAGGAATAGTAGTGGGAAAAAAAAGTCCCTTGTTAAATCAATTAACCTTTTTTTTTTTTTTTTAATTCTCCCATTAAGGAGATATAGGGGAATGCCCTATGCCTACATACCTTTGCTAGTAGGTGTCCCTCATTCCCATCTCAAAATGTTGGGATTTTTGCATATAGGTGTTGCCTTTTGTATATGATATTGCTGCGTTTAAATCTTACATTACTATATGTTGTGGTACTAATGTCATGTTATTGTAGGTAATCTATTCTCTTCTTGTCTGTCTCTTGAGGAAGCCAATGCATGGTTCCATTTCTTTGTTCTGTTTATCGACATTGGAGCCTTGCTTCAAACTGATTTGCTCTCGAAAACGAGCACATTCTACACATTCAATTAACATTCAATTAAAAATGTAATATATATGTCAATATAAATAAGTTCTTCACCACAAAAATGTATAAATCTTTTCAGGTGTGCGGTGAAAACTTTTAGATGTTTTTGGTGCACCGCAAGACAAAAAAGTTTGAGAAACACGCTCCAGTTTATGCCTAAATATTTTCTTGTTCTGTTTTAGTTGAGGCCCTAAATGTCTCCTTTATTTACTATAGTAAAAGATCAGATGTAATAGCCATAACAAGCACACAAGGGGTGCAGTGGCTGAAAGAGACAGTAGTCGTACCAGGAGTCAATGATTTAAAGAGCACAGAAATCTCCAAAATCAGGGACACTCCTCAAAATCACAGTTGAGAGCTATGGTAAATCAACCCCAATGTTCCTGAATTACAGATAATTTTTCTTTCACTAAAGACATACCATGGTTTTTAACCACTTCCCATCCTGAGGCGACTATTTACGGCCGCAAGGTGGCTCTAAACTCCGGGAGGCCGTTAATATACGGCCTCCGGCCGCGCCAATGGGGGGCGCGTGTGTGCCCGCCACATCACATAGGTGCCACGATGTCCGCCAGGCACCTGCAATCGGCAGTCACAGAGCCAGGGATGTGGAGCTCTGTGTGTAAACACAGAGCTCCATGTCCTGTTAGGGAAAGGAGACCAATGGTGTGTGCCTTGTACATAGGGACAACCATCGGTCACCTCCCCCAGTCAGTCCCCTCCCCCCACAGTAAGAATCACTCCCAGGGTACATATTTAACCCCTCGATGCCCCATAGTGACTAGTGTTAACCCCCTCCCTGCCAGTCACATTTATACAGTTATCAGTGCATTTTTAAAGCACTGTTCGCTGTATAAATGTGAATGGTCCCAAAAATGTGTCAAGTGTCCAAAAATCGCAGATCGCTTACATTACTAGTAAAAAAAAAATAATAATAATAATAATAAAAAAAAGTAATAATTCCCTTATTTTGTAGACGTTATAATGTTTGTGCAAACCAATCACTATACTCTTTTTGCGATTTTTTTTTACCAAAAATATGTAGAAGAAAAGGTATCAGACTAAACTGAAAAAAATATATACAGTACAGACCAAAAGTTTGGACACACCTTCTCATTCAAAGAGTTTTCTTTATTTTAATGACTATGAAAATTGTAGATTCACATTGAAGGCATCAAAACTATGAATTAACACATGTGGAATTATATACATAACAAAAAAGTGTGAAACAACTGAAAATATGGCATATTCTAGGTTCTTCAAAGTAGCCACCTTTTGCTTTGATTACTGCTTTGCACACTCTTGGCATTCTCTTGTTGAGCTTCAAGAGGTAGTCACCTGAAATGGTCTTCCAACAGTCTTGAAGGAGTTCCCAGAGATGCTTAGCACTTGTTGGCCCTTTTGCCTTCACTCTGTGGTCCAGCTCACCCCAAACCATCTTGATTGTGTTTAGGTCCAGTAACTGGGGAGGCCAGGTCATCTGGTGCAGCACCCCATCACTCTCCTTCTTGGTCAAATAGCCCTTACACAGCCTGGAGGTGTGTTTGGGGTTATTGTCCTGTTGAAAAATAAATGATGGTCCAACTAAACGCAAACCGGATGGAATAGCATGCCGCTGCAAGATGCTGTGGTAGCCATGCTGATTCAGTATGCCTTCAATTTTGAATAAATCCCCAACAGTGTCACCAGCAAAGCACCCCCACACCATCACACCTCCTCCTCCATGCTTCACGGTGGGAACCAGGCATGTAGAGTCCATCCGTTCACCTTTTCTGCGTCGCACAAAGACATGGTGGTTGGAACCAAAGATCTCAAGTTTGGGCTCATCAGACCAAAGCACAGATTTCCACTGGTCTAATGTCCATTCCTTGTGTTCTTTAGCCCAAACAAGTCTCTTCTGCTTGTTGCCTTTCTTTAGCAGTGGTTTCCTAGGAGATATCCTACCATGAAGGCCTGATTCACACAGTCTCCTCTGTTCTAGAGATGTGTCTGCTGCAAAAGGTGGCTACTTTGAAGAACCTAGAATATGACATATATTTTCAGTTGCTTCACACTTTTTTGTTATGTATATAATTCCACATGTGTTAATTCATAGTTTTGATGCCTCCAGTGTGACTCTACAATTTTCATAGTCATGAAAATAAAGAAAATTCTTTGAATGAGAAGGTGTGTCCAAACTTTTGGTCTGTACTGTATATTTTTTTTAATGGAATATTTATTATAGCAAAAAATATTGTGTTTTTTTCAAAATTGTCACTATATTTTGGTTTATAGCGCAAAGAATAAAAACTGCACAGGTGATCAAATACCACCAAAAGAAAGCTCTATTTGTGGAAAAAAAAGGACATCGATTTTGTTTGGAAGCCACGTCGCACGACCGCGTAATTGTCATTCAGAGCGTGACAGTGTCGAAAGCTGACATTTCGCCTGGGCAGGAAGGGGGTTTATGTGCCCAGTAAGCAAGTGGTTAAGGTTTCTGGGATTCAGAGAGGCTCATCTACATTCAGCAAGAGGCACATCATTTTCCACTGTATGATAAAAATGTTCTTCCCCAATGTGAACACATTTAGCCAAGAGAACTGTGATGTGAGAGTACAGGAGCAGTGGGGGTGTGAGCGTGTGTATTGAGGGGCCAGCCCCTGTAAAGAGAATACCGATAATCTCTTTTCTATGTCACTAACATTTACTTTGGAAGGTATTTCACACAGTAAGGTCTGGAAATTAGACTCCCTCTTTGGTCTGTCTCCCCTTTTCAAAGCACTGCCTTATAAATAGAAAATTATATAGATCTATACAAGCAAATGTGGGTCCAGCTGTGGGGTCTAGCAGTCTAAGTTCACCAGACTCCCACAGTCCTGTCCTTTTCTCATCACACATCACATTCTTAGCTGACATGGAGACTTGTCACTGCCAGACTGACCCAGAAGAAAGTCACTTCACTGAGTGACAAAGGATGAGGAGGGGAAGGAGTAGCTGTTATAAAAACGTCTGTAATGATTAAGCGACATTAAAATCGCATGGCAGGTAAGGGGTTATAATGTGCTAGAACTGTGGAAAAGCAATACACGCTTCAAATGAGTTCAATGAATATAGCAGGTTTTACAAGCTTGTTGCATCTCCTCCCAGAGGCTGTAATGAGAATAGTTTTCTTTTTTATTTAAGAAAATGAATTATGTGTGGACTCTGATAAACAAGGATGTTTGCTTTTGGGAATAAATGAACAACACTCAAGCCCCATACACTAGGGTGACCAGACATCCCCAGTTTCAGGGGACAGTCCCCTGATTGAGGACACTGTCCCCGGACTAAGTCTGTCCCTGGTTTTGTCCCCAGATTGGATTTAATAGGGGGCAGGGGCAATTTCAAAGACAGTCAGTGCAGAATTAAAATTAAAAAAAATTTGAATTGCACCACCCCTCCGCTCCGCCGTGGCTACTAGCATAGGCGGGTTGTATTTTTTCCATTATCTGTGCCCCTTATCATCTGCTGGCCATAGCGGAGGAAATATTTCTTCAGTTTCGGGCGCATGCCCATTCAGCTCCGCTCTCATGTTCTTCTGCCTTGGCTCAAATCCTGGCCAGCCTCCTGCCTGCTTATCTCCTTCCCTGGCGGAGTGATCTTTCTCCGCTCCTCATCCAGTAGTAGTCTGGGCTGGAGAGTAAGACTTGAGAGGCTGTGAGGGGCCCGGAGAGTAAGACTTGAGAGGCTGTGAGGGGCCTGGAGAGTAAGACTTGAGAGGCTGTGAGGGGCCCCCGGAGAGTAAGACTTGAGAGGCTGTGAGGTGGGCGGCGATGGGCAGAGAGTCGCTGATTGTTGCCATTACTAGTAAAGAAAAAATATGTCCCCGGATTTAATTTTAAAAATCTGGTCACCTTACCATACACACTATCAGTTTTCCTGACGGTTTTCTCATTAGGTTTACCAAAACCATGTAGTGCAAGGGCCTGCCTGATTGCATACAAATTGAAACTCTTGAGGTTTGACCTCATATTAGAAGGTTTTGGTAAACCTGAAGAGAAAACCGTCAGGAAAACTGATAGTGTGTATGGGGCTTTACACTAGTGTTCCTGCTATGGAGTCACTGTTTGCCCTGAGATGAAGGGAAGAGTGTGGAGATGGAAGTGTGTCAATGTAAATATACATTTATGTGTAAAACACAGGATTTATATTCTGCAAATCATAAACCGAAGACAAAACTGGCCACTGGCGAAAATCACATTAGCAAGTCTTCACAACATCTTGGTATGTTATTTTTAGTTGTGTCTCACTTACCTCTGAAGGAGCCGCTGATGTATGGGTTCACAGGTTCCTGGTGATAACGACCAAACGGGCAATAACGCACCCTCAGATACATCAAGGTTGAAGGTAAGGATGTTTATTTGGGCAATACATTCAGCAGAGCAAGTAAGTGCCGGTTCACACTACAGCGAAAGTCGGCACGACTTTATGAGGCAACTAGAGGCAACTTCGAGGCAACTTCAAGTCACCTCCAGGACAGGCAACTTTGCCAGTGGCCAATCAAACAATAATCAGCTCTGTGGGAGGTAGGGGTTTGCCTGAGAAAACTATTTTCTCTTCCTTGGGGTCGCGGTAGTGTGAACGGGCACTAAAGGCAACAATAATAACAACAATGACAAACAAAGGTAAGTAAGTGCCTATTCACACAGGGGCAACCCGACTTACAGCAAGGTAACTTCAGTGCCACTTGGAGCAACTTACAACTAGGGTGACCACATTTTCAAACTACAATTCAGGGACACCCCCCTTCCCAAAAATCAGCTTGTGCTGTAACAAATCACAGCATAGTGATTGGACACAAGAGGCGGGATTTATGATTTCTCCAATCAAAAACAGAGGGTGGGGATTGTGCTCCTCCAGGCATTCCCAGCCAGGACAAGTACTGTCAGTGAGTAAAGCAGTGATGTGGCAGCCTTTTTTGGGGGCATTCAGATTGGCCCAGGGGTGGTGGCTGTGTCAGTTTCATTCCAGGATACTGTATTGTCCTGGAATGAAGGTGCCCAGGACAGACCTGCAAAATGCGGGACTGTCCAGGGCAATCCAGGACACGTGGTCACCCTACTTACAACGCGACTTGAAGTTGCCTCCAGGACAGGCGACTTTGCCAGTGGCCAATCAAACAATAATCAGCTCTGTGGGAGGGAGGGGTTTGCCTGAGAAAACTTTTTTCTCTTCCTGTAAAGTTGCTTCAGTTAAGACACTGATCCGACTTTGGAGACAACTTCCATTGAAATCAGTGTGTGCAAGTCGTCTTGAAGTAGTACAGAAACCTTTTGTAAAGTCGGAGCGACTTCAGTAGTGTACATTAAGACGGCTCTCATTCACTTCAATGGAATTTCTCATGTCGCGCGACTTGGGGCGACACAAGTCGGATCCCAAGTCGCTGTAGTGTGAATCGGCACTAATGCCCTGTACACACGATCAGTTCATCCGATGAAAACTGACTTTTTCATCAGATATCCGATGAAGCTGACTTTCATCAGTCTTGCCTACACACCATCAGTTAAAAAAAACGTTTGAAGTTCAATGCTTCCGAGCATGCGTCGACTTGATTCTGAGCATGCATAGATTTTTAACCGATAGACTTGCCCACAGATGATCATTTTTTTCTTTCGGTTTCTTAACCATCAGATAATTTTAAAACAGGTTTACGTTTTTTCACCGATGGGAAAAAAAATGATGGGGCCCACACACGATCGTTTCATCCGATGAAAACGGTCCATCAGACCATTTTCATCAGACGAACCGATCGTGTGCATGCGGCATAACAGTTGCACTGATAACAGAGTTTACAAATGAGCCAGTATGAACACCGATTACACAGGGAAACCAGGTTTAAGGGGTCTGTACCTCCTATGCCCTGACTTATGGGCAGCCCTAAGTATGGGATATACTATACAAGTGGGAAAGTGGGAGTAATTTTATCTATTTGGCCCAGTCATCTTCTAAGCCAATATTTTGCATGTTTTCAATCTTTTTTTTCAGTGTTGAAGGATTCTGACTGTGGAGATTAAATGTTTCAGCAGGAATTGTATAAGTTTCTCCACTATGCAATATGCATGACAATTTTTTTTTTAAACGACATGTAAAAACACAGTTAACTGTATGTTTATTGCAAACCTACAACACCACCTACTGTCCATTAGTGATCACTAAAACCAATAAAGTATATCTAAAGCCCAAGCTTTTTGGTAAGCTTTTGATAGAGTAGGGAAGTGTTCAAACCCCTGTCAAGTATTTTATTGTGTAGAAAAGTTCCGGCCCCTTTAGGCCTGAAGCCTCGTACACACGCTCGGTTTTCTCGGCAAGAACCAGCAAGAATACAGCTTTCTTGCCGAGTACACCGAGCGTGTGTACGAGGCTTTCAGGTTTCTCGTCTGGAAATCTGCCCAGAATCTTGATAAGGAAAATAGAGATCCTGCTCTCTATTTTCTCGTTGAGATTCTTGTCGGCCTGTTTCCCGACCAGAAACCCAAGCGTCTGTATACTTACCTGTCGCAGTGGATACCCGCGCGGTAGCTTCCATGGCATAGGTAGGGTGAAGCAAGATGCACCATCGAATGTGACGTGCACATGCTCGTCGTACGCGATGACGTCACTGCGTTCTTGCCTTACAAAAGAACCGCGGTTCGTTTGAAAGGAGTGTGTGTACACTCAGGCGGCAAGAGATTCTTGCCAAGAATCTCATCAGGAAAAACAACATTTTTTTCCTGACGAGAATCTGGCCTGTGTGTATGAGGCCTCATGGTCAGGGACAGCTGGCATACTTCTGTGTAGAGTGGGTTACAAGGCATGGTGGGTGTAATGCAAAATGAAAAGGGTGGGTACCAAACACTTTTTTTTTAATGCAAAGAGATTTATTCTCCCCCTGTGGGAGCGAGGGTTAGGGCCAGGACACCCTTAGGTAGATTCAGGGCTTTTTTTCAGGGGGAACTTGGGGGAACTCAGTTTCACCACCTTTGGCTCAGACCCTTTGGTGCCGCTCACCACAATCACTTGTAAACACAGAAGTCTGATTTCTGTGTTCACAAGTGACAGCTCTACACTGTGTGTAACCCCCCCCCCCCCCTGAACTCTACACTCTGTATGTAAAGCAGTCCTGGTATTTAATGCACCTTTAAGACCCTTCTACTGTTTGTGAAATCTGCACGGGTCGTGGTTGAGTTCCTGCACCTATTTTCTGAGAAAAAAAGCTCTGGGTAGATTCAATATAATTGGAAGACTTCTATAGGCAGACAGCAATTTAGGTGAAGGCTTCCAGCCAGACACCACTTCTGTAAAGGTAGGATGCTGGTTCTTATGGCAATAATCTTGTAGAGGTAACTGTTATTGTATCCACCTATTTGCTTATGCTGACATGCTAGGTCCCTGCCTTGGCACTCACTGATGCTCCGCAAGTGTCACCTCTGCTGTGCCGCTGGGTCCCTGGCTTGGCACTTGCTGAAGTTTTCCCACTTCTTCACTGTCCCCAGCTGGTGAGAAGTCAGCTCTGGTATTGGCGTCAGCTTACTCACAGTGATCTCCGGTAACAAGGTGGATGGTCCCTTAGTGACGTCAGCTCCCCCTCTACCTCCGACAATAACTGGTTCCATGAGCGGCGGAACCGTTACATTTGGTTGGACTACCAGCCCGCAGTCCCAATCCTATGCTGCTCTCCTGCTTCTGGATAGGCCCTCAGACATCCTAGCAGCCAGATATCCCTGGGATAGGCCTCAGGCTTATGGCCTAGCAGCCTGGGGCAGCATGACACACGTCCACACAGACAGCCATCTAGGTGGCACAGAACCCAGATCACCCGACTCCTCCCAAATAAATAACCTCTGCCAGCAGGCCAAGGGACCCAAGAAAATCCCTGCCCATTGTCTAAGATACCCTATTCATTCATAATATGTCCTATATGCCCTTGTCTTATCAAATGTCATCAGCTACCAGGCCACCCAGTGACAGTAATTCCAGATTGAGGGGGAAATCAATTGATCCCCTAAAAATTGGCCACAGCAACATTCTTCCTGGCAACTAAATTTAATAGCAGCCCTGCCTAAACATCAGGGTGCTACATCTTCTCCTTGCCTAGGAATGTATTTATTTATTTTTCCTTCCCATTATTCTCATGGTGGCCAGATAAATCTATTTCCTTTACTCTCTGAAACTCAGCCAATAACTCTGGGTCTGTCTTCTGGAACATGTGACAGGAAGTTCCTAGGATGCATCTGGGTGGCCAGGGTGACAATATCAGTGTCTTAGGCCGCGTACACACGATCAAATCTGTCTGCTGGAAACGGTCTGCTAGACCGTCCCAGCAGACAGATTCGATCGTGTGTACGGGCGAGCCGACGGATTTGGCCACCCGACAGATTTCAAAGCATGCTTTGAAATCTATCGGGTGGGAACCCGTCCGCCCGACATGTCTGCTGGTTAGTACACTTACCAGCAGACATGTCGTCTCGCACCGGCGCCGAATGGATTCGGCGCATGCGCGGAAGTGTTTTACTTCCTGGTGCTGAGACGTGGCGGCGTCAACGTCACCGCCACGTCACCGACACGTCAGCGCGCTGTCTGCTGGCGGGGATTTTGGTTTGCTCGTGTGTACACGCGAGCAAACCAAAATCCAAAGAGACAGATTTGTTCAAATCGGTCGGTCCGACCGATTTGAACAAATGAATTGCCTCGTGTGTACGAGGCCTAAGAGAGACCAAGAAATGGAAAAACAGTAAATGGCAGCAAGGCCCCTTTCACAGTGACAGCACCCGCCATTAGCGCTAAAGTGCCACTCGTTTAAGCTGCACTTTTTGTGCGCTAGTAGGCGGTTGTCTGGTGCTTTGAAAGCATTACCCATTCATTCCAATGGGCAGGGCGTTTTGGACACGCTAAATATAACACTCCCAATCCGCCCCAAAGAAGCTGCTTGCACAACTTTTCAGGACGTCCCGCAAGTGCACACAGTCCCGCCCCAGTGTGAAAAGACACACTGGAATGAATGGGAGACGGGTTTCAGGTGCTTAGCAGAGGCTATTTCCAGCGATAAAGCACCTGAAAACCACCCCAGTGTGAAAGGGGAAAATGTGTGTTTTACAAATTAATGTAACATAATTTATTATCAGTATACAGAGCTGGTGATATTTAGTGGAAAGGTGGATAGGTCCACTTTAAGCAAGAAAAATGTTATGTCGCGTACACACGATCAGTTTTCTTGTTGGGAAAACTGTCATGTTTTCTCTTGGACGAGAAAAACGGCCGTGTGTAGGCTCTCCAGCAGTTTTCCCCGATGAGAAAACCCAGCGAATCGCGGCATTTTTTTCCTCTGCAGTTTTACCATAGGGAAACACTGCTAGGGAGCCTACACATGGCCGGTTTTCTCGACCAAGAGAAAAACTGTCGGGAAATCCAGCCGCGTGTACACTGGGAAAAGGGACCAAGCCAGTCCGCCGAGAAACCCGATCGTGTGTACGCGGCATTGGAATTGATAGTGACCTTAATGTTATAGCAGAAGATTGCAGATAAACTGGTGTTTCCCCAAATCTCTGCTGTGTATCACATCCTGAGTCCGATGTTATTAGAATGTGCCGACAGCAACTGCTCCATGGGAAAAAGAACGAGAGTCGGTGAATTGATTCGCTTGATGTATGATGCTGTTTCATCCAGGAAAATAGATCTCAGTGCAGTCTGGAAAAAAAAAATGATACGGTAAACGTTGTAATTCTAGAAAGTGATCATTATATGTTATGCAGGTTTAAAAAAATAGTAACAAGATGTTATGCAGTAAACAATCATAGTCATGACTTATATTTACATATAACTACATGAATACGTAAAATCAGGCGATATCCACGCTGTAAGTGTAAACAGACAAGGCTGAGTCAATAGGCACAACATAAAGCTTACTGACAGACAGAGCATACTGAGCTTGGGTGGAGGAGTAACTGGGACAGTAATAAGTACAACTTACAGCACTATATGCTGTATATCTATCTATCTATCTATCTATCTATCTATCTATCTATCTATATATATATATATATATATATATATATATAGATAGATATATATATATACACACACAACACTGTACATGTATATACACACACATCCAGAGGAGGTATTAGGCCCAGTCATCTGCAGATATTATGATGTACAGCTGTAGATTTTGGCCCGGATTCACAAAGCACTTACGCCAAGTACAAATATGCGCCGTCGTATCTGTGCGCCGAACCCACAAACTTAGATACGCCTAAAAACTGACTTCATCCTACCGACGTAACTTGCCTACGCCGGCGTAGAGTGGGCGCATATTTACGCTGGACGCATGTGGCTTTCCCATTGATTTTCTATTCAAATATGCAATTAAGGGGGGAGATACGCCGATTCATGAATGTACTTGCGCCCGGCGCATGATTTAAGCAGTTTGCATACGTTTTACGTTCGGCGTAAAGTTATTCCCCATAGATTAGGCGCAACCCATGCAAAGGTATGGACCAGGGAACACAAGCCTACGTATTTTACGTTGGACATCTGTGAATATGGGCCGACGTGGGTCTGGCTGGGTGTAGGTTACGTTCACGGCGTACACAGTGATCCGGCGTTTCTTAGGCAGTTGTTCCGACGTGGTTGTACGCATGCGCACAGGGATTCGTCCATGTCCCGATGCATGCGCAGTTCATTTTAAGTACTTGTCTGGCGCCCGCACATCATTTGCATGGGGTAACGCTTCATTAGCATGGATCACGCCCACTTCCACCTACTTCCACTTACGCTGGCTTACGCCAGCGCAGAGTTGGGAGAATTTGCTTTGTGAATTCCATGCTTGCCTCTCCGAGCTGCGTCGGCGTAGCGTAAAAGCGATACGCTACGGCGGCATAAGGATGTGCCGATGTATGTGAATCCGGGCCTTTATCTTTAGCCCTGGTTCACACCAGTATGGCTTTGAAATCGCACTATTTCAGCACGATTTTGAAGCTGCCCGATCAGTGCGATTTGGATCTCCGATTTCATTGTGGCTTGCGAAATCATTTAACAGAAGTCAATGCAATTCGCAATGAAATTTGAAAAAAGTAGCGCAGGAAACTTTTTCAAAGTCGTTGCAACCTGAATCGCGACCATTTGAATGGTTCTATTGTCAGCGCCTTGCTATGCAATTTTGAACTGTCACATCGCATGACAAATCGCACTAGTGTGAACCGAGGCAGAAGTTTTTTTTTTACCTTACTATAACATAGCTTCCAACTGTCCCTGATTTCAAGGGACTATGCCTGATTGGGAGCAATCTCCCTCTGTCCCTCTTTCCCCCTCATTTGTCCACTCATAGTTGTATATAAAATGCACTTTTTATGTTTCAAAAAAGTGTTTCCCAGTGCAAAACCTTTTATCTAATTTCTAAATTGCTGCATTTGTAAATGTCAAAAGTCAGTATAAAGGAATATTAGTGGTAAAAATAAAGAACTTGTGGGTTTACCTAATCTTTTTTTGTATGATTCTTATTTAAAGGAGGAAGTAAACCCTGATTGGTTTTAATTCCTTTTTTTGTTCCCTGCAAGGTAGGGAACACTTACCTGCAAATGAAGTCTGTGCTGTCCCTGCTGAAGGCTGCATCCATGTTCGCCCCTCTTCCTTCCGGGGCCGCGGACTCCGGCTCTGTGACTGGCTGGAGTTGCGTGACGTCACTTGCAAGCATGTGCACGCAGGAGCAACCAGACAAGGCACTCGCTGGTGAAGAAACAGCATGGAGGGTCGTTACTTCACAGTGCACCTGCCGATGACATCATCAGCGCAGTACAAAGTAAATATCTCCTAAACTCTGCACGTTTAGAGGATACTTACTGTACCCATAGGTAAGCCTTAATTCAGGCGCACCTATAGGTACAATTTGAAAATGGAGGTTTATAACTTCTTTAAGGGGGTGTGGCAGGGTTTGTGTCCTATGCCCCCCCTTGCTTTTGCTAATAGGTGCAGGGCCGGTGCTATCATTAGGCTAACTAGGAAGCTGCCTAGGGTGCCACTGGTGTTCCTACTCTCTTCTCTCTGCAGCAAGCAACTAAGTCTCAGCATAAGCAGGCAGCCGCCGCTCCGTTCGTCAGAGCAAGCAAACATTCATTGGTTAGAACTGGTAGGCTGCATTGATGGGCGCTGGTGAGGCTGCATTTGATGGGCACTGGTGAGGCTGCATTTGATAGGCACTGGTAGGCTGCATTTGATGGGCACTGGTAGGCTGCATTTGATGGGCACTGGTGAGGCTGCATTGATGGGTGCTGGTGAGGCTGCATTTGATGGGTGCTGGTGGGCTGTCTTTGATGGGCGCTTCATTATAAAGGTGGGGTTTACATGAGCAGGGGAAAGGGGTGGAGTCAGGGGTGGGGCCAGGGGGCGGCAAAATTAGGTTCCGCCTAGGGTGTCAAAAATCCACCCTGAATCAACCCTGAATAGGTGTATCTCGTTCCCATCTCAAAAAGTTACGAGGTGTGTTATAGGAGTATTCTGAAGGCAGAAGAAACTGGAATCGTCCACCATTATAGAGAGCGGATAGGTATAACAATGTCTAATGCCGCGTACACACGGTCATTTTTTGTCTTGTTAAAAAAACGTTGTTTTTTCTCATGACTCAAACTAATATTCATATTCATCCTCTGACACCCGCTATCTCGTAGGGAATAATGTATGTCCCCCTTTTTCACCCGTGAACGTGTGTGAAAAGGGGCCTAAATGTCTCTCTCTCTATACAGTGTATATATATATATATATATATATATATATATATATATATATATATATATATATGTCTATATATATATATATATATATATATATATGTCTATATATATATATATATATATATATATATATATATATATATGTGTGTGTGTATTTATTTATATATATTTACATATTTTACAGTCTGAAAATTCATGTTTTAGGCATGTTTTCATTTTTTTTTTTTTTTTGTACTTTACATAAAAATTGTAATCTGTGAGTCTGACAATATGTTCCAGATTCGACCTCTAGTAGTATATACATCTTTTCTGCTTGGTATTCTCAGAGTGGATTAGAGATTTTGTTACCTAACCATATAGCTGCATAGAGATATTCAAGAATAAATTGTCTTTTTTAAACTTTACATAATAACTAAATTATACACCACACTTTTTTTCTTGAGGTTTTTATCCAATTAATCATTTAAGCAAAGCAATAATCAGCCAACTAATCGATTATAAAAATAATCATCAGTTGTAGCCCTAACACAAAATGCAGACATCTTAAACAATTGTGCCACCTAGTGGTAATAGCCTACAGAAGGCATGTTTCTACTCCAGCGTGTATGTTCCAGTGTGCACAAAATCTGCTTTATGAAAGCTTGATGTGATGGGTTTGAAGTGAAGGTACCTAAGAGGTCTGTACACAGTCCTTTTGAAAGACTTTAGGCTGGGTTCACACATATGCGAATTGCATGCAGCTTACACCGCATCCAATTTGCAGAACTTTGAAAATATCCGCAGTCCGCATTGCACAAAAAAAGTGTGCATTTTCTAAGCAGTGCGTTGCGAATTCCAGGCACATAGGCCCGGATTCACATACATTGGCGCATATATATGCCGCCGTAGCGTATCTTCTTTATGCTGCGCTGGCGCAACGCAGAGAGGGAAGCATGGAATTCACAAAGCAAATGCTCCTAACTCTGCGCCGGCGTAGCGTATTGTCGTAGACGTAAGTCAGCGTAAGTGGAAGTTGGCTAGAAGTGGGCGTGATACATGGTAATGAAGCATGACCCCATGCAAATGATGTGCCGAGTGCTAGGCAAGTACTTAAAATGAACGGCGCATGCACCGTCCCGTGGACGTATCCCAGTGCGCATGCTCACAATCACATCGAAACAACTGCCTAAGATACGTCGAATCACTGCCTACGTCGTGACCGTAACCTACGCCCAGCCCTATTCACGTACTACGTAAACGACGTAAAATATGACGGCATTCGTTCCCTGGCCCATACCTTTGCATGAATTGAGTCTCCTATATGGGGAATAACTTTACGCCGGGCGTACGACCTACGCAAACCGCATACATTATGCGCCGGGCGCAAGTACATTTGTGAATTGACGTATCTCCCTCATTTCCATATTTAAATAGGAAATCAATGGGAGCACCAGATGCGTCCAGCGTAACTATGCACCCACGATACGCCGGCGTAGGGAAGTTACGTTGGTGGACTTAAGCCAGTTTTTAGGCGTATCTTAGTTCTGTGGGCACGGCGCACAGATACGACGGCGCATATTTACACTCACGCGGCGTATCTCGAGATACGTTGGCGTAAGTGCTTTGTGAATCCGGGCCATAATCTTTAATGGGAACGCATCTGATTTGCAGATGTGTTCCGTTCTGAACACAAATTCTCTCCCCCTCCTCGCTACATCTCCCCCTTCTCCATGGCCAAAACTGATCTACAACTAAAACGCTGAGGAACTGCTGAAGAACTGATTTTTATCGTTGCAGGGAAACCGGAGCTGCAATTTGTACTTCACATTTGTGAACCTATCCTTAGGCTTGTTTCATACATATGCAAATTGAATGCGGAGAAACCCTTGGGCCCCTTTCACACTGGGCGGTTTTCAGGCGCTATTGCGATAAAAATAGCACCTGCAAACCGACCCTAAACAGCGGATGCTGTTTCTCCAGTGCGAAACCCCAAGGGCTTTCACACTGGAGCGGTGTGCCAGCAGGACCGCTCCAAAAGTCCTGATAGCAGCATCTTTTGAGCGGTGAGAGGAGCGGTGTGTTTACCGCTCCTCCACCGCTCCTTCCCATTGAAAGCAATGGGAAACTGCGGCTATACCGCTGGAAATGCGGTATAGTCCTCCAGATTCTGATAAGCTGCCTGCACACAGATACTTGTGCTTAAAGCTGGCTACACACTATACAACTTTCCTTTAGATTTACGAAAACCATATAACGAGAGGTCAAACCTAAACACTTTCAAATTGTATGCAATCAGGCAGGCCCTTCAACTACATAGTTGAAGGTAAATCTAAAGGAAATTGAACAACAATAATTGTATAATGTGCATCCTTTAGTTTTGTGGTCTGCACATGACCAATTTGAAATAGTGTGACCATGTGTCCTGGTCGGATTGCCCGGGACAGTTCCACATTTTGTAGGTCTGTCCCGGGTACCTTCAATTCAGGACAATACAGTGTCCCGGAATGAAACTGACACAGCCACCCCCCAAGCCAAACTAATGCCCCCAGAAAAGGCCGCCACATCACCACTCTACTCACTGACAGTACTTGTCCTGGCTGGGAATGCCTGGAGGAGCACAGACCCCGCCCCCTGCTTGTGATTGGAGAAATCATAAATCCCACCTCTTGTGTCCAATCACTGTGCTGTGATTCGTTACAGCACAAGCTGATTTTTGGGAAGGGGGGTGTCCCTGAATGGTAGTTTGGAAATGTGGTCACCCTAATTTGAAAGCTTTACAAATATTATGAAGAATTCAATAGGAGGTGTTAGAAAACACAACCCAAAGCTGGACACGACAGACCTGTGAATTATGACACGTAGAACTTTTTTTTTTTGGAGTAATCAAGGTAGAAAATCATGGGCTGAATTAGCTCAAAAGTTTTCACCTATATCTAGAGCAGAGGTAGGCAACCTTTCAGGGCTTGAGATCTACCTGGACAACATGGAGGAAAGAAAAGATCCCCCAGGGAGTTTACCACGTGGCAATTACCAAGCTCCCCAAAAAAAAAAGACAGCATCACAGCAGTGTCCTCGTTCCCCTTCACATTCCCGTCCCACTTTAGTGTTCTCTGCCCCCCTCCCCCCACAGTAGTATTCTGTACCCCCCAACGCAGTGCCCTCTGCCCCCTTCACATCATCCCCCCCAGTAGTGTTCTGTGCCCCCCCAATGTAGTGTCCTCTGCCCCCTCCCCCCACAGTAGTATTCTGTACCCCCCAACGCAGTGCCCTCTGCCCCCTTCACATCATCCCCCCCAGTAGTGTCCTGTACCCCCCCAATGTAGTGTCCTCTGCCCCCTCCCCCTCACAGTAGTATTGTGTACCCCCCAACGCAGTGCCCTCTGCCCCCTTCACATCATCCCCCCAGTAGTGTCCTGTACCCCCCCAATGTAGTCTCCTCTGCCCCCTTACCCCACACTGGTGTTCTGTACCCCCCAGCGCGTGTTCATTGGGGCGGAGACCAGGAGATAGCATAGCACTGGGTGGAAGGCAAGAGCGGGAGCTGTTAGAGTTCATAATAGCAAGCTGGTGATTGGTTGCTAGGACTGCCTAGCAATCAATCACCGAACAGCTCCCTCCCCTTGCCCTCCATCCAACTCCCGCCTCCTGCTCTCCACTCTACAGCTAACAGGAGAGCGGCGAAGGTTGGGGGGAGGCAGAGCAGAGCCATGTTCGCGATCCACATGTCAGCCCCCCACCGTCACGATCGAAGGTTGTTGAACCCCGAATTAGAGTATCACCCTTCTGGAAACTCCATGAAAACTATGACTTGAAATAGTTAATTTGTGGCAGCTTGGTCTGAACAAACTATTCAAATTTATAGTGATCCTGAGTTAGGCTTTAAAACCTTGTTTGCCATTTATATGCAAACAGTTCTTACGTTTTAATGCATTTTTTTTGTAGCAATGTTAAAAAACAAAATAAAGAATGCATTCATTTAAGACCCCTTTCACTCGATCGGACCGGTTAGGTCCGCCTGTCAGTTTTGACGGCGGACCTAAACGGCCGCTCCATGCAGTCCTATGGAGCGTTGGATGTCAGCAGAGACATCTCCGCTGACATCAGACCCGATCCGATCGGCCAAAATCGTACGGATGGCGATACGTCCCCATCAGTCCATGCGGATCGGATCGGGTGAGATCTGATGAAAACGGACATGCTGTCCATTTTCATCAGATCTCCCTATAGGAGACGGCGGCGCTGCACAAGCCCTTCCCCACTCAGTGAGCAGAGAGGGACTTGTCATCCACCGGCTCAGCGGAGATCATCAAAGAGATTTCCCGCTGAGCCGGCAGACTCTGTAGCGACAGAGTCCGCCTGTGTGCAAGAGGCCTAACATGTACAGTGTCTCACAAAAGTGAGTACACCCCTCACATTTTTGTAAATATTTTATATTTTTTCATGTGACAACACTGAAGAAATGACACTTTGCTACAATGTAAAGTAGTGTGTGTACAGCTTGTATAACAGTGTCACTTTGCTGTCCCCACAAAAAAACTCAACACACAGCCATTAATGTCTAAACCACTGGCAACAAAAGTGAGTACGCCCTGAGTGAAAATGTCCAAATTGGGGGCAATTAGCCATTTTCCCTTCCCGGTGATATGTGACTCATTAGTGTTACAAGGTCCCAGGTGTGAATGGGGAGCAGGAGTGTTAAATCTGGTGTTATCGCTCTCACTCTCTCATACTGCCAGTGGTTTAGACATTAATGGGTGTGTGTTGAATTATTTTGAGGGGACAGCAAATTTATACTGTTGATAGTGTTGCCATCTGTCTGGGATTCACCCAGACAGTTCTGGTTTGGAATCATGTGTCCGGTTATCAAACTGCCTGAAACCCGGCCGGCACATTATTCAGACTGTACTATGGCTTCCCAGCAGGGTTGTTGGCTGCAGTTGTCTAAGCTGAGAGTGTATGTTACACTTTCTTTCACACTGACCAAGGCCAGCACTAATAATCCCCTACACACATACACACACACAGATGTGAGAGGAGAGAGGGCCCAATCTGCTCCTTTTTCCCCCCACCCCCCTCTGTGTCTGCCCACACACCAATCCGTGGCGCTGTGCCTCAGAAAAGGGAAGTGGCGGGCCGGAAATTTGAAGTCCAGAAGCCTCAGATACATCTGGATGAGAGGTGCTGACTGCCAAGGGGTGAGTGAGCTCCCCATCCATCTCTGTCTGTGACTGAATCCCCCCCCCCCATTCTCTCTCCTGCCTCTGAGTGACTACCCTAAGGTAAATCAGGGTTCTCAGAGCACCTCTTACATCAGAGTTCCCATTTACACCAGAGGCCACAGTGTTCCCCCTTACATCAGAGTCCTCTCCGTACATCAGAGTACTCAGTGTTCCCCCTTAAATCAGGGTTCCCAGAGCATCCCTTATGTTAGAGTCCCCAGAGTTCTCCCTCACATCAGAGTCTGCAGAGTCCCGCCGTACAGTGAAAGTGAACTCTGTGGATTCAGATGTAAAAGATGAACTCTGAGGCCTTGTACACACGATGTAATTTATCCGATGGAAATGGTCCGACGGTTGACGCCGCCACGTCACTGCCATGTCACCGCACCAGGAAGTAAAACACTTCCGCGCGCATGCGTCTGATCCATTCACAGGATACGACGCATGTGCGAGCAGATATGTCCGCAGGTTAGGCGTACTAACCAGCGGACATATCCAACGGGCAGCTCTCTGGCCGAAAAATGTCAAAGCATGCTTTGAAACTTTTCCGTCGGAGGAATCCGTCCAAAACTGTCCGTTTGCCCCTACAGACGAGCGGATTTTTCGGCTGAAATGGTCCGTCGGACCATTTTCAGCGGATAAATTCACTCGTGTGTACAAGGCCTGAGGATTCAGATGTAAAAGGTGAACTCTGAGGATTCAGATGTAGAATGGAAACTCTGTGGACTCTTGTGATTAACTTCACATGATTAGAAATTGTATTTAATTGCAAAATATATGTATAGTTTATACTATAAAAAAAAAAAAAAAATTGGTGTGCGCCACTAAAGTGTTCCGGTTTGACTTGAAGAAAAGGTGGAAACCCTAAGGCGGCGTACACACGAGGGGATATGTCCGCTGAAAACGGTCCGATGGACCGTTTCAGCAGACATCTCCGCTCGTGTGTATGGGCTAGCAGACAGATTTCTCCACCCGACAGATTTCAAAGCAAGCTTTGAAATCTATCCGGTGGAATCTGTCCGCCCGACATGTCTGCTGGTTAGTACACTTACCAGCAGACATGTCGGCCCCCACCGCCGCCGCGCCGCTGCCGAATGGATTCGGCGCATGCGCGGAAGTGTTTTACTTCCTGGTGCGGTGACGTGGCGGTGACGCGGCGGCGTCAACGTCACCGCCGCGTCACCGCGCCGTCCGGCGGCGGGGAATTTGATCCGATGGTGTGTACACGCCATCGGATCAAACTCCCGATCGGACATATCCGATGGAAATGGTCCACGGACCGTTTTCATTGGATATGTCCGATCGTCTGTACGCCGCCTAAGAGCCCGTTCACACAGGGGCGGCACGACTATGGGTGCGATTCGGCAAGGTGATCTCAGGACGACTTGCAAAATGACTTCTGTATTGAAGTCAATGCAAGTCGCCCGAGTCGCCCCCAAAGTCGTACAAGAACCTTTTTCTAAGTAGGCGCGACTTGCATCGCTTCTATTAGAGCGGTTCTATTGAATAGAGCGGAGCACGACTTGACAGGTGGCTATTTTGCCTGACGAGTTGCCCCTCTGTGAACCGGCTCTAAGACCCGGTTTACACAGGGGCAGCACGACTTTAGGGGCCATCTCAAGACGACTTCAGAGGAGAATGCAAGTCCCCCCTAGTCGCCCCCAAAGTTGTACAAGAACTTTTTTTCTAAGTCGGAGGGACTAGAATGGTTCCATTGAACAGAGTGGAGCGAGACTCGTCAGGCGCCTGAGTGAGCTGTGTGAACCGGCTCTCACTGTTATAGACGTTTTACACAGGGGCGACTCGACAAGTCGCGTCCCACTCTATTTAATAGAACCGTTCTAATAGGAGCGACTCAAGTCGCTCCGACTTAGAAAAAGGTTTCTTGTACGACTTTGGGGGCGACTTGCAGTGAATTCAATACAGAAGTCATTTTGCAAGTCGCCTCTGAAGTCGCCCTTGCTGAGTCGCCCCCAAAAGTCGTGCCGCCCCTGTGTGAACAGGCTCTCAGTGCCGGTTCACACTGGGGCAACACGACTTCCAGCGCGACTTTGCGAGACGACTTTATCGTGACTTGGAGCGACTTACAATACGACTACAAGTCGCCTCCAGGACAGGCGACTTTGCCAGTGACCAATCAAACAATAATCAGCTCTGTGGGAGGGAGGGGTTTGCCTGAGAAAACTATTTTCTCTTCCTGTAAAGTTGCTTCTGTTAAAACACTGATCCGACTTTGGAGGCGACTTCCATTGAAATCTATGGGTACAAGTCGCCTAGAAGTCGCCTTGAAGTAGTACAGGAACCTTTTCTGAAGTCGGAGCGACTTCCGTAGTGTACATTAAGACGGCTCTCATTCACTTCAATGGAATTTCTTATGTGGTGTGACTTGGGTGTGACACAAGTCAGATCCCAAGTCGCTGTAGTGTGAACCGGCACTTATACAAGCTGTACACTCACTACTTTACATTGTAGCAAAGTGTCATTTCTTTTTCACATGAAAGGATATAATAAACGATTTACAAAAATGTGAGGGGTGTACTCACTTTTGTGAGATACTGTGTATCATTTTAGTCAGACTTTTTACCAAAAAGATTACAGTATTTATAGCAACACTTTTTTTTTTTCATCGCTGGTCAAGCTAAAAAGAAATATATATACATCTTGATTTGATTGAAACAAAATTGTCACTGAATAAGTGGCCCATAAGACCCCTTTCACACTGAAGCGTTTTTACAGCGTTTTAGCGTTAAAAATAGCGCTATTAAAACGCTCATAAAACGCTCTCCATGCATCTCAATAGACCCTTTCACACTGAATCCTGCAAGCAGCATCTTTGGAGCAGCTTTTGTGCACTGAAAAAAAAACGCCCCTCTCCATTGAAATTAATTGAAAGCGCTGTAAAAACGCCTTGGCCTTTCACACTGAGGCACTGCAAAAACGCCCTTAACGGCTTAACGCCAGCCGCACGCCTATGTACATCCACAGAATGGCACGTACAGGCAGATGGGTGTACATGTACGTCCCTGCCTTCTAGCGGGTCGGGGGCTCTGCTGCGTGTGGTGGGCGGCTTACCTACGGGAGCAACCCGTCTTGAGGGGGTGGCTGTTTGTTTCTGTCCGCCCCCTCCGGATCGCTCCCAGCCAATCCCGTGCACCTCCGCCGTGTCACTTCCTTTGCCTGTGTAATGTAAACACTGGCAGGGGAAGTGATGTCTGCTCTCCTCTTGGAGGTATTTTCAATCCGACGAGAGGAGAGAAGACATCACAGTAAGTTGCACTAACACTACACTGACACCAGTACACATAGGCACATTTAACCCCTTGCGATCACCCCCCCACCCCCTGTCACACTGTCACTGATTGCAGTGATCATGTATTTACTGATCACTGCATTTAGTGTCAGTGTGACAGTTACTGTGACAGGCAGTTAGTGTTAGATCCAGGGTAGCCCCTGTACCCCCCTAATAAAGTTTTAACCCCTTGATCACCACCCTAGTTAACCCTTTCACCCCCTATTACCAGCGTCACTAAGCAATCATTTTTCTGATCGCTGTATTATCAATTTTTTTTTACTAAAGACATGTGGCTGAATACATTTTGGCCTAAATGTTTGAGTAAAATTTAGTTTATTCGATTTTTCTTATAACAAAAAGTAAAAAATATTTTTTTTTTTTTTCAAAAATGTCGCTCTATTTTTGTTTATAGCGCAAAAAAAAAAAAAATCGCAGAGGCAATCAAATACCATCAAAAGAAAGCTCTATTTGTGGGAAGAAAAGGATGCAAATTTTGTTTTTTATGAGCCACGTCGCACGACTGCACAATTTTCTGTTAAAGCGACGCAGTGCCGAATTGTAAAAACGCCTCTGGGCATTTAGCAGCATATTGGTCCGGGGCTTAAGTGGTTAAATGTTAGGGTCTTAGCAGTGCTTTACCAGCACATTGGGATTGCAGATGAGGCTTAGCTCAAATAACGCCCCAGTGTGAAAGGGGCCTAAGGGTTAAAGAGCTGCAAAAGCTGAGGGGGTTAATAATTACTCTGGTTTACATTCCGCTCTCTATTGTTGCAGACAAATTATCAGTGACAGTTATCTGGGGTCAGTTAGAAAACATTTTTGTGCTAAAGACCCAGCGAAGTGAGCAGTTCCCATGCAGACATGTGGCATGAAAAGGGTTAAGTAGCAGAGGAGTGGTTTTGCTCAGCAGACCTTCCCTAAGCTTGTGACTCATCAGCAGTTCATCTCAGGCAGACATGGACCCCCTTTCCTTCTTGTTACAGCCGCCTGTCTTCTACCCGGTGTGTACTGGCAATATAAAGGGAGGGAAGGTTGTTTCATGGGGGGTAATACTGTCACATATGGCTGCAGTACACTAAGAAGTAGCCACATGGCAGCCTGGCAGGGTGTATGTATCGGAAAGCTTATCTACATTGAGAAAGTTCAGTGGCACGCTTCCAAAAGCTTCTATTCACAGCTAACTAGTACGGGAATAAAGGTTGTTTTCTGCAGAACTTAAAACAAAGTTTAGAAACAAATTTGTGGAACTTTTCAGGTTGCATTTGCTACAAGTTTTTTTTAATATATCAACCACTGCATAGTTTGTAACGGTGTATTTAACCGCTTCAATACCGGGCATTTTCACCCCCTTCCTGCCCAGACCAATTATTAGTTTTCAGCGCTGTCGCACTTTGAATAACAATTGCGCGGTCATGCAACACTGTACCAAAATAAAATGTTTATGGGTTTTTTCCCCCACAAATAGAGCTTTTTTTTTTTGGTGGTATTTGATCACCTCTGCATTTTTTTTTTTTTTTGCGCTATAAACAAAAGAAGAGCAACAATTAAAAAAAAAAAAAAAAACACAATATTTTTTACTTTTTGATTTAATAAATATTAGGGTTGTCCAGATACCGATACTAGTATCGGTATCTGGTCCGATACCGAGTATTTGCGGGAGTACTTGTACTCGTGCAAATGCTCCCGATGCCTGAATAGAATACTTTTTTTGTATTTATCAACATGTTCTGTGAAAATTCTTTGAGTTTTTTTACTACTGCGTGACAAGAAAATAAAACATTTTTATTCATTTTTACTCATTTTTATTCTTTTATAATGTCTTGAGTTAGAGTTCTTCATAATTCTAAAGAAAATATCCTTAGTCTGTATTGTGGTTTGAAAACTGTCACATGACATTTAAAAAAAAGTATTGGTAAGTACATGAAAAAAAGTATCGGTACTTGTACTCGGTCCTAAAAAAGTGGTATCGGGACAACCCTAATAAATATCACTTTTTTGTTTTTAAACAATTTTTTTCCCTCAGTTTAGACCGATATGTATTCTACATTTTTTTGGTAAAACAAAATCACAATAAGCGTTTGATTGGTTTGCGCAAATTTTGGCAGTGACTGGCAGGGAAGGGGTTTACACTAGGGGGGGGATCAAGGGGTTAATATGTTCCTTAGTGAGTGATTCTAAAGCTCCAAGCACACAGAAGCTAAGGCTGCATTCACACCTAAGCGTAGGCGATTTGCTGCGACAATTTTTTTTTCTTACCGCAGTTTTGTACAGGTAACAGGAAAAATCGAAGGATGAGGTAAGTGAAGGAGGACTGCACTATGGTAAAGGAAGTTATTTAGGGGGAAAAAATTCCTTTACAACCCCTTTAAATGAATGCAGTAACTCCTAAATGTGCACCAGCAGGGAGTAGCAGCAGGTACCAATGCCGTTCCCTCAGGGATCGAAGCTGCTGTTGTGGCTAACGCGTGCATGAGTAGGAGTGATGTCATTACGGCTCGGTCATTGAACCGTTTGCAGTCCGCAAACCCAGAAGGAAGAACGGGGAAAGATGGAAGACTCTGCAGCAGTGACAACTGGCAAGTATTTCATAATAATAGTATTTCATACTAGCACATTATGCCTTTTTATTTTATTTTTTCTACCGCTTTAAATGAATCGAACCACCAGAAGCACAATAGTGTAATGCAAGGATGTCTTCATCAAGACCTGGAGTAATATTACCAAGGGGTGGGGGTGAGAAATGCCCAAAAATTGTCCCACTTGATTGTGGGGGTATGCCATATACTCATCCTATTTTTGTCCTTGGAAGCCAGTAGGTGTACATCTTAAATTGTTGGTTCCATAGCAGGCACACATCAGTAGTGCAGTTTCCTGGGGTATTTGGAGCATTTGACAGTTTTGTTTTTATTGTTCACTTGTGCAGATTATCCCCTACGCATGCACGATATTTGGGGGTCTCCGCCCTGGACGTATGATCCTCATACAAGGAAGCGTTGGGACCAGTGCAACAAGGTATGTGATGCTCTACAATTAGAGGTTTTGTCTATATCTTTATTTTTGTATCTTCTACTAAAATCAGCTCATAAATATAAGTGAGGATTGGATTCTTTAACCACTTCCCACCTGCCATATAGCAATATGACGTGCGCAGGATATCAAGGATATCAAGCCGGCGCATCCCCACGGGGGTTCACAGTGCGGCGATTGGTGGTGTGATGTGTCAGTCTGACGCACCACAGCACTGATCTTGGTAAAGAGCCTCTATTAGAGGCTCTTTACCATGTGACCAGCTGTGTCCAATCGCAGCTGATCATGTAAACAGGAAAAGTCGCGTATCGGCTGTTCCTCACTCACGTCAGACAGACGTGAGTAGATGAGAGCCAATCGGTGGCTCCCCTGACAGGGGGGTCTGCGCTGATTTATTATCAGCCCAGCTCCTCCCCCAAGGATGCCCACTTAGGACCACCAGGGATGTCCATCAGCAATGCCTGCCAGTGCCTCCATATCAGTGAAGCCCATCAATGCTGCATATCAGCATAGCTCCCAACTGTCCCTGATTTGGAGCAATGTCCTTCTTCCCCCCCCCTCGTTTTGGTCTGATCCATATAGTTGTATATAAAATGCACTTTTTATCTTTCAAAAAGTGTATCCCAGTGCTAAACCTTTCATCCAAATTCTATATGGCTATATTGGTTTTTAAAATTTACAAATGCAAAGGAATAGTAGTGGTAAAAAAAAGGACTTGTGGATTTAATTAACCTTTCCTTTGGTTAATTTTCCTTTAACTGGGTGTGGCAGGGGGCGTATCCTATGCCTACATATGTTTGTTAGTAGGTGTCCATCATTTCCATCTCAAAATGTTGGGAGGTATGTGTCAATGCCCGTCAGTGTTGCATATCAGTGCCCATAATCGGTGCCCTTCAGTGCCACCTCATCAGTCCCGCTTTGTCAGTGCAGCCTCATCAGTGCCCATCAGCGAAGGAGAAAACGTACTTATTTACAACATTTTATAACCGAAACAAAGAAAAAAAAAGTTTTTTTTCCAAATTTTGGAGTATTTTTAGCTTTTTGTTATGGTACAGTGTAGCATGACCGCACAATTGTCATTTAAAAAGTGACAGCACTATAAAGCCTTCCTTCCCCTCTTGGGCCCGCACATGACCAAGCTGTTCAACGCTTTTCTGCAACAAACTCCTATCCCGAGTGACATGCAAA
>CM056059.1:234087994-234166896 GCA_029574335.1 Rana kukunoris | reverse complement strand
CGTTTTTGAGCTGTAGATGGCTAAGCTGCAAAAAAAAAACGTGGGGCCAGTGCGTTTCTGAAGCTCCAGCAATAGAGCTGTAAAAACACCAGACATAAAAAACGCTTAAAAACGCGCATAAACGCGCAAAAACGCGTCCGCAGCGTTTTTAAAGCCCCAGCTCCAAAAAATAATTTTTTGGAGCTGGAGCTTTAAAAACGCAGCGGCCACGTTTTTGAGCGTTTTTGAGCGTTTGTGCGCGTTTTTGCGCGTTTATGCGCGTTTTTAAGCGTTTTTTTTTATGTCTGGCGTTTTTACAGCTCTATTGCTGGAGCTTCAGAACACACTGGCCCCGCGTTTTTTTTGCAGCTTAGCTATCTACAGCTCAAAAACGTCATGATGGGCATGATGCCATAGACTAACATGGACAGGCGTTTTTAAGCTGCAAAAAACGCTCAGAAAAGTGGCTGTAAAAACACCAGTGGAAATGAGGCCTAAGAGTTATTTTAACGTCCCAAATGTTAATAATAACGTCTGAGTAGTTAGCATAACGTTTGGATAAAGAGTCAGTTGAAAACCATAACGACTATGTTAACCTCCCTGGCGGTATGATTCTTTAAGATTTTAGGTGCTGAAAGCGGTACCATTATTTGCAAGGGAATTTGGCGTTTTATACTGTAGGCTTGTAATTCTTAGGAATAACTCACTGAAATCTATCCAAACCAGAGTCTAATAGGCATCCTGGGTATGATTTTTTTTTTTTTTCTTATTAAAAATTATAATATAATAAATAATTATAAAAAATTATAACAAATAATAATATAATTATAGTAAAAATTATTCAATAATGTAATCAAATCAAAATCACTGAAATTTGCTCAGTTGCAGAATTTTTGCTGTCATTTTTTTTTTTTTTTTATGACGAATTTCCCCATAAATCGCTATCGCTAAATTCTGCAAGTGATTCTGATTTATTATCGCTGTTTTTTAGCTGCTCTAAAACAATTTTTGCCATAAAGGGACACTTTTGGTTGCTATGGGCAATCTACAGTTTGCAGGCAGAAAGAACAGTTTTTATTATATAAAAGGACATGTAGTGTACAGGGCAGACCACTAGGGACATGGGGGGTGTGTATTTTTTACATACAGTACTGTAATCTATAAGATTACAGTGTACTGTATGTATAGTGTTTGTTTACTTTTTTAAATTTGGCGCCGTTCCCCCCCTACGTCGCGACGCTCGCAGGGAAGGGAATCGGCGGAACACACAGCATCAGACGGACATCCGCCCGCCGTGTACTGCGGGGATTCATCGCTGGATCGCAGAGAAAAGGTAAGTAAACTTTTTTCTGCATCCAGCGAGGCAAGTCCGTGTGTGGCACGGGGTTACCGATCGTAGCTTTAAAATCTCACCCCGTGCCACACACGGGAAGACCGCCAGGGAGGTTAAATAACGATTATAGCTTTCGTGAATACCATGTTTGCTAGCGTTAAATAAGGAGTGCTAATTTAACACCTGAAGAAAACCAATAACGTTTCTCTTTGTGAATTGACCCCAATGTGTGTCCAGGGTTGGCATTTCTGTGGATTTCTGGCTGCACAGAAAGTGTTCTCAGCTAATCAGCCAGTTTGTAAGTGGCCATACACAGAGTTTTGCTGCATCCAGAGTATTAGTCACCTCTGAACACAGCAGCCCATTTGCCCATGTGTAAATGTAGCCTTAAAATACATCACTTTTTCTTCCAAATATTGTATCAAAATCCCAAAAAGAAGGTTTACATGTATGTATGTGATTATAATAATTAATACTGACTTTTCCTTTCACTAGAGTCTTGCAGATGAACTTTAAGTTAAAAGGGGGAAGTAAATCAGTAGTCATTGATCCACAAAACCACATTAGTGCCTCCCGGAGAGTAAAATCCATACTAGTAAACATTCCTTTGTGATTTAATCATTTTCACCAAGGCCTTGCTTACATTACCATAGACTCTGTACACAACAAATTAACAATGCACCTAATAAGGGGCACATTCTTCCAGCCATGTGAGTCAGCAATCCAGTTTGGCCGATGTAAGCAAGCTATAATACACAACAAACCAGTTCCAAAAATTGAAAGGTTTCCAGGTACAGTATATAAAAAAAGAACAAACAAAAGTCATTGTTTGTGGCTACCAAGATACAAGGTTGTTTTTTTTGTAGGGCTACAAATGTGTCTCATGACTGTATAATGCAACTTTTTATATACTGCTTTCAGCAGCTGAGATAAACCTAATCTGTATTTTCATAATTTATGTAATATGGTCAGTAAAATCAGTTGTTATTTGTTTTAACATGTCAGTGTGTCACCTGACAGTTAAATAAACTGAAAAAGAAAATTGTAATCATTTAAAGTGTATGTCTACCCAACTGTCCCTGATTTGGGGGCACTGCCCCTCTTTTGGAACAAAGTCCCGCTGTCCCTCTTTTCTCCTCATTTGTCCTACATTTTGGTCTAATGTATATACCTTTAAAAAAATGCACACCAATGATCTATTTACTGTAGCTGTCTGTAACGGTGGCATTCTTACCACCCCATAAGGCATTATTCCTACTGATCATAGTTACATAGGGCCAGATTCAGGTAGACTTATGACGGCGTATCTACAGATACGCCGTCATAAGTCTGAATGTCCGCTGTCGTATCCCGGCGCCTGATTTAAAGAATCAGATACGCCAGGATTGAGCTAAGATACGAGCGGCGTAAGTCTCTTACGCCGTCGTATCTTAGTTGCATATTTACGCTGGCCGCTAGGTGGCGCTTCCTTTGATTTATGCGTTAAATATGTAAATTAGCCTGGCAGTCGCAGTACAGATACGCCGTTTACGTAAGGCGTTGTCAGGCGTAAAGATATTCCAACAAAAAGATGGCGCAGCCAATGTTAAGTATGGACGTCGGGACCACGTCAAATTTTACAATTTTTACGTTGTTTGCGTGACTCGTCCGTGAATGGGCTGGACGTAAATTACATTCACGTCTAAACCAATGAGTCATAGCGGCATCATTTGGAGCATGCGCACTGGGATACGTCCACAGACGGCGCATGCGCCGTTAGTAAAAAACGTCAATTACGTGGGGTCACACTTAATTTAAATAAAACACGTCCACATCAAACACATTTGAATTCGGTGGGCTTACGCCGGCCCATTTACGCTACGCCGCCGTAACTTAGCTTGGTGAATACAGCACTTGCCTCTCTAATTTACGGCGGCGTAGCGTATCTGAGATACACTACGCTCTCACAAAGATACGCTCTCCATCCTAAATCTAGCCCATAGTTGGTAAGGTTGAAAAAAGACTTTGGGCCAGATTCACAGAGCGATTACGCCGGCGTTACAGGAGATGCGCGGCGTAAGTCGAAATTTGCGCATACGTTTCGATGCGCGCATCCCCAAAAACGAGTATACGCAAGAAATCTACTTTTTTTTGTTCTGGCGTAATTTCGATAAGACAGGCGCATTCGTCCCGCGCCAAAACTGACGCTTGACACACCATTGATTTTATTCAAATATGCTAATGAGGGAGTTACGGGGATCCACAAAAGAACAGAACTTGGTGCAGCGCAGGCTACGCGCTGTGCGCAACAGCTGCACTGGCTGTCTAAATTAGACCATATAAAAGGTGATATAAAATTAGACAATTCGTCTACATGTCCAGAGAGAAAGCAACACTGTTAGTGAGGTTGGAGCTGAGCAGTACACTTGCTGCACAACAATCTGTATGCCAACATGCCAGTGGGCATCCATGCTCATAGCTATACTACTGACTTTAGATGAGCAAAGAAGGAGGAGGGCACGGAGGATGGCATGGAGGAGGGCACGGGCGAGGAATTTTTTTTTTTTTACAAAAAAAATTTCTTTGCTTTTAGAAAACATTTTTACAAAAAATATACATACATATTACCTCAATACATAACATATACATACAAAATTACAAAACACGGTCTCACTATCTTTCCAATAGCCCTTTAAAACCTTGATGGATATTATAATCTAATCTGATACAAGCCCCTCACTCTTTCCTTGATATTATCACACACGCATAGACATCTTTGGCATGAGTGATTCTGAGGTGTCTCGCATCTTCAGATTCACCCCTCATGCCATCATGGGATTAACCACAACCCTGCAGGAGCCCAACACATGACACCACCTGTCCTGGACTCGCTTCCCGTACTCCCGGAGTCTATGGGTAGCTATCTAGGCAGATGACCTTTCTCTGCGCACACAATAATAGACTCCTGTTTCTTATCTTGTGTCTTTATTGGCACGTTGCAGATTTGAATATACATGTGGATGACACACGTGATATGCGGTAAAACTAGAAATAATAAGAATGGTATAACATTACCATACGATAACAATAAACATCATACAAACATTATCAGAGATGGCTAGCTATCTCCCTAAGCTTGTGGAAGAAGAGGAAAGAGATTGCTTACTCCGATGCATGGGTGGGGACAGATTGCATGCAGGCCTTGCTGCCTTGATCTTAAACATGGAGATACTGAGACCTTCACTTCCTGGCTAAAGAGGAAATGATGACTTTGATGTCACAGCCTATCAGAGTAACTAATAAAATTCACTACATTCTATCAACTATATTCATGTTTGGCCAGTAGATGGCGCAAGCATAAAAGCTAACCTGAGACAACATACCTCTGGCTTACTAATGCAATAATACATTGTACACACAGTGAATTGTCCTTTTTGAGCCTGAAAGGTATCCTGGAGGCACAACACTCCCCGCCTGGCGTTAACCAACGCCACTACCGGCGTCATTAGACAAAGTAAAATCAAGTCCGATATGGGTCTGAAAAATGACTTTACTTCACCCTGTTTTGGAAGTCTTAACTTCGACCTTTCTGACATGTCCATCTTTGCTTGGAAATGTCTGTGTGATAAGTCCCAAAGGCCAGTCATTCCTGTGTGCTTGACAGTCTTTAATGAGCACCACATCTCCTGACTTCAGGTCTGGTTTGTTAACTTGCCACTTATTCCTGGGTTGTAGGGTTTGGATGTAATATCTCCTCCATCTGTCCCAGAAGGTGTTGGCTAGACATTGCACCTGTCTCCATTGACGTCTGAAAAGGTCTTTATCTGTAAACTCTCCACTTGGAGCACTGACCGTATTGGTTTTCTGAGTGAGTAGAGTTGCAGGTGTCAGCAGCATGGGTTCCTCTGGATCGTTAGTAAGTAGTACCAGAGGTCTAGCATTTATGATGGCTGAGACTTCGGCCATAAAGGTGGACAGGCATTCATGCGTGAGTCTAGCATTTCCCATTTGAAGGTAAATAGAATCCAAGATCTTGCGGGCTACACCTATCATTCTTTCCCACACACCACCCATATGAGAAGAGTGAGGAGGGTTAAATGTCCAAGTACATCCCTGTTGGTTGAGATACCTTTCTACGTTGTTGTTGTCTAGATTGGAAAGGATTTGAAGTTCTTGACCGCTCCAACAAAGTTGGTGCCCCTATCAGAGCGAATGTGCTTAACAGGACTAATGGCAATGAAGCGCCTGAGAGCGTTTGATAAAGCTGGAAGTGTCCATTGATTCAATCAACTCTATGTGACCAGCTCGAACAGTCTACAAGTAAATATAACTGCCAGCGTTTGCTGCTGGCGTGACCTCCCCTGGTTTGGCGAGTAGTAACGGACCAAGGACCGAATACGTCAAGGCCCACACTTGAGAAAGGAGGGTCTGAGTTGAGTCTGTCAGATGGAAGGTCAGCCATCTTTTGGGTTTGTAAGAGACCCGGAGGGTCTGTGACAGGTGACGCAATTGAAGATACACTTGCTCACACATCTTTTTGCTCCTATTATCCACAGTCCAGCAGTCCTCAAAGCTCCTTCAGTGAATAGCCGGTCCTTGGTGTTTGACTTGACTGTGATAGTGCTGTACAAGCAGGGCAGTGACATGGTGTTGAGCCGGGAGAATGAGAGGATGCTTCTCGTGGTGCTCCAAGGTAGCTTCTTTAAGGCGGCTCCTATTCTCAACAGGTCACTGCTGTCGAGGAATGGATCGAGTTTCCTTAGGACACTGTCTTTAGGGATTGTTTCTTTGTTGCGAATACAGTCAATTTCTCTAGCAAAGGTCTCTTGTTGCACAGTGTAGATGATCAGATGTTTTGATTGCTCTAGGTCAGTCACCGAGTAGGTATTTTCACAGAGGTGCCAGCCTTTGCAATTAGTCTTTTTCCCAAACGGAACGGGCTATGTGGGATAAGGTAGAAATAGCTCTAATGAGTTTTTCCATGTGGAAAACCTGGAGAACCGATGAGATTTGAGTCGGTTTTGTGTAGCCACCGTGACTAATGCAGACACTTGTGGACGAAACTTCAGCAATCCTTGACTGCGTCTATCAGCTGAAAGTCTCTGATTCAGGAGTGCTCTGTTCTGAATTGTACAGGAATGCAGGGCCTGTAACCATGTTGTGTCCTTAAGACAGTTGGGGGACAGCTCTGGTCGCTAGGTCTCTGCGGGATTGTGTTTTAGTTGGAACGAAGTGCCACTGTTTGGGTGTGTGGATCTCCTAATCCTCAACACTCGATTACTGACGTAGACGTAGAAGCGTCTGGTTTCGTTGTAGATGTACCCCAGGACTACTTTACTGTCAGTGTAGAACTCAGTGTCTTTGATTTCTAGGTTCATTTCTCTAGTGATAGTGTTGGCTAACTCCACGGCTAACACTGCAGCACAAAGTTCTAGCCTGGTATTGTGTGTTCTGGGAGTGGGGCAAGTTTTGCTTTTCCCATGACAAAACCTATATGGCACTGTCCTTTCTTGTCCCTGATCTTGAGGTAAGCTACAGCAGAGATTGCTTTGACAGAAGCATCACAGAAAAACACAAAGTCTTGGTCTTGGACTTCTGTAGACGGTACAGGAGCATATGGTCGAGGGACCTTTAAGTTAGACAAGGTTGTCAAGGAATTTTTCACTCTGTCCACTGATCTCTTTTCTCGGGGGGGGAGTGGATCATCCAGTTGACTGTCTCTTGAGTGAGATCTCTGAGAAGTGCTTTACCCTCAATGGTGACTGGAGCTAGCCAAACCCCAAGGAGGGTCATACAGACAGTTTATGGTTGACAGAACGCCTCTGCGTGGTAAAGGGCTTTTCTTCTCGACTAAACCTGGAAGGTGAAGGTGTCTGACCTTAAGTCCCAGAGATAGTCCAAGGCTACGTTGCGTTGGCAGAGAGTCAGAACCTAAGTCTAAGTCTCTGAACTCACCAGAGTGGTCTTGAGAGGGGAAGGCCTTCATCAGTTCTACGCTGTTAGAGGCGATCTTGTGGAGCTTCAAGTTAGAACAGGCTAGCATCTCCTGCGCCCTCTTGAGGAGACTGATAGCTGCTTCCGCGGTGGGTAGGGATTTTAAGCAGTCATCTACATAAAAGTCCTTTTCTACCAGCGTTTCACATCAGGGCCCGTAGATGGATTCACCTTCACGAGCTGAGCGTCTAAGCCCGTAAATGGCAACTGCGGGGGAAGGGCTGTTCCCAAATATGTGGACCTTCATGCGATACTCTACGATTTCTTTGGAAAGGTTGTTATCTTTAAACCAGAAAATCTCAAAAAGTTCCTGTGTTCCTTTTTAACGAGAAAACAGTGGAACATCTGCTGGATGTCCGCCATGAATGCAACAGAGTCTTTGCGGAAACGGAGGAGCACCCAATGAGTCTGTTGTTCAGATCCGGTCCTGAGAGGAGAACGTCATTTAGTGACACGCCTTCTTCTCTAGAGCTAGAGTCAAACACCACTCTAATCTGACCTGGTTTCTTGGGGTGGTAAACTCCAAATATAGGTAAGTACCCAGCACTCTTCGTTGTCTTTAAGGGCAGGAGCTAACTCTGCGTGATTATTCTCAAATATCTTACCCATGAAGGTAAAGAAGTGATCTCTCATGTCTGGTTTTCTCTGGAAATTACGTTTAAGCGAGGCAAAGCGTTTAAGGACTTGTTCCTTGTTGTTAGGTAGACGCTGTCTATGGGGTCTAAATGGGGAGAGGGCGACCCAATTGTTTGTCTCCTCCTTGGGCTGTCTCTTTTTCCATTATTTGCAAGAAAAGTCTATCTTCAAAGGACATTGCTACCTGCTGATCTTCCTTTGTTCTATGAAAGACTGTACATCCTAGGTGGTCTGGGTCACTGTCACAAGCGTGGTCCTCTGTGTCTGGGTCTACAGAGGAGCAGGCATGTGAGTACTACCTGGAAGTTCCTTTGTGATGAAGCTGTGTGTGACATGGTTGCAAAGGAGGAAGGGCGTCCTTTGTCAAGTACGTTGGTGAACATGCTACTGACCGTGGCGGTCCTGTTGCACAGACTTTAGGCAGACGTCCCCTACGATGACCCACCCAGGTCAAGTCTTTGGGCAAAGGGAGCATTGTGGAGACCATTAATCTGTTCCCTTACTTTATGAACTGCAAAATGTCTCTTTCCAGGAGCAGCATTAACTGAGCCTGCTCGTCATATTCTGGTAGAAGATGGGCTATGCGTTTTAGATGAGGCTGGTGAATTGCTGCGTCAGGTGTAGGGATTTCTGACCGGTTATCTGGGATCTGGTTGCACTCTATTAATGGTGGGTAAAGGTAGACGAGTCCGACCATCTATGGACTCTACACAAAAGGCGGTAGCTCTCCTCCCCGCCGTCTCAACAGTACCCGCACAAGTCTTTAAAGAGTAAGGGGAGCTTGGACCCCTAACATCGAAGGTGTCAAAGAATGCGGATCTAGCCATAGAGTGGTTGCTTTGGTCATCTAAGAGTGCATACATCTTGACAGCTTTTGTTTCTTTGACCCATTGGATTAAGCTCTAATAAGACAGATCTTTGAACAAGACTACCGCCTGCAGGATCTTTGCATACTCAGTACACTGTGTGGTAACCATTGGAGAGTCTGTACCAGTGTTCTCTTGCTCCCCGCCATGCTCGTTGGTATCGCTAGCTCGCTGGGGCGATCAAGGAGCAGGGCCTGGATGTAGTGCTGAGTTGTGGTTGATTGTCACACTCTGTGCATGATCACTAACCTTACAGTCCTTGGCAAAGTGTGATATGGATGAGCAGCACTTGCGCATATGCGGTTCTCTCTTAGGAAAGCTTTGCGATCTTCCAGGACTTCTCCTGAAGGTCCTGCATTTTAGTAGAGGGTGCGGTTTCCTGTGTAGAGGGCATTGCTTGCTAGGGTCTCCGACTTTGTCCTCTAGGCGAGCGATGTTGGAAGATCTATAGGAGAAATCTGTAGAGGAAACATGAGACTTGTTCACTGTCACTGGCATCCTATGCTGTTTGAAGCTAGGGGGCGTGGCTGATGGCAGTATAAAGTCGAAGCTGGGATCATTCAGGAACTTGGCTTGCTTTGTAACAAAGTCTACAAAAACGTTGAATGGTGGAAATGGTACCTGGAACCTTTCCTTGTGTTTAGAACCATATGTGACCCACCTTTGCTGTAGGTCATAAGGAAGCTTCAGAATCAAAGGTTTAATCCCTCTGGCTGCATCCAGGGAGGCGAGACCCGGCAAGTCTCCCTCTTCTTTAGCAAGAAGTAGTTCTTCTAGCAAGTCGGCTAATTCTCGTAGTTTGTGATAACCTTTGCTAGGTATTCTGGGAAAGTCCTCAATCCTTTTAAAAAGTGCATGCTCCATAGCCTCTGTTGAACCATAGCACTCTTCTAATCTGCTCCAAATCTTTTTGAGACCAATCTCTGGTTGTTTTATGTTAATGTTCCTGATTCTACTGGCGTGTTCGGCAGAGTCTTTCCCAAGCCATTGGACTAGGTAGTTTATTTCATTGTCAGGAGACATGTTTAGACCTTTTATGGTGTTTTGAAAGGACGACCGCCAGGCTCTGTTATTTTCGGGCCGATCGTTGAACTTTACAAGTCCCTTTACGATTAGATTGCGGCTGGTGAAGAACTTGGCAAAGTCTGTTATAACTTGGTTGGTGTCAGAGCATGTTGGCGATGTACTACTGTAGTGGAAGTGTGGTGTGCAACCATACCTGTCAGAAGCTTCTGCTTGGGGCCTTCTTGTCTCGTACCGTTGTGTAGTAGAGGGGTTGTCCTGATGTTGATTTGGAGGTTGAGGGTCATAGCGTGCAGAGACATAGGCTTGATCTGTAGCGTGCTGACCAGGGTTCTTCTGCTTGCAGCTCTGAGGAGTTTGGTTGCTCTCATGCTCTGTTACCTGCTGTGTTCGGTTTGTTTCTTCTAGGACACTGTCTATTCCCTGTAGAGGAGAGGTATCGTAGGTTGATTTGAAGTGTTGGTGCAAGTACTCTGACGTGTATTGCGTGGGATTCGGCTCTCCTTGTTCTGAGCCAAGCACATTGTTGCGTTCACCACTGAGGCTCATGGCTGCTTCCAGGGCTTCTGCTTCAGCTATGGCGGTTGCGGCTTCCCTTTCTGAGGTGAGCTTCTCCAGAGTGACATCTAGGAGGGCTTCCTCGGCCTCTAACTTTGCCTGTTGCTGCACTTTCTCTGTCTTCAGCCTCACTTTCTCCTTTTTAATCTGCATTTCTCGCTCAGCGAAGGCTGCTCGGGTCTTTGCTGCTTCGGCTTTCCCTCGGGCAATGGCGGCTGCGACACTGGCTGTCATCGACTTGCCGGAACTGTAAACTTGTGATCGCGTTTTGAGCGAGGATGAGCTACTGCGTGACATGGCCGTTTGACTGAGTAGCGGCCTGTGGGAGCAGTAAGCATATAAGGCTGCAGTCTCTGTATGCTGCTTGGCTGTATGGAAGTGGCTGTATAGTCGGTTGCAGACTGTAGCTCTTCCGTGCGGCTAAACCTCTTCCCCTCTGCACTATCCGTAGTGTTACTGGACGGAGTTTTACTGTCCTGGACTCGCTTCCCGTACTCCCGGAGTCTATGGGTAGCTATCTAGGCAGATGACCTTTCTCTGCGCACACAATAATAGACTGCTGTTTCTTATCTTGTGTCTTTATTGGCACGTTGCAGATTTGAATATACATGTGGATGACACACGTGATATGCGGTAAAAACTAGAAATAATAAGAATGGTATAACATTACCATACGATAACAATAACATCATACAAACAATATCAGAGATGGCTAGCTATCTCCCTAAGCTTGTGGAAGAAGAGGAAAGAGATTGCTTACCTCCGATGCCATGGGTGGGGACAGATTGCATGCAGGCCTTGCTGCCTTGATCTTAAACATGGAGATACTGAGACCTTCACTTCCTGACTAAAGAGGAAATGATGACTTTGATGTCACAGCCTATCAGAGCTAACTAATAAAGTTCACTACATTCTATCAACTATATTCATGTTTGGCCAGTAGATGGCGCAAGCATAACAGCTAACCTGGCTTACTAATGCAATAATACATTGTACACACAGTGAATTGTCCTTTTTGAGCCTGAAAGGTATCCTGGAGGCACAACACCACCCATGACACCCATGGCAGCTACATATACAATCATAGCCCCATCCCCACAGATTTCGAACAGAACATGTATGGGGACAGATGGCTGGTTGGTGAGTGACATGGGTGGCAGGCATGACTGTCCCCCCCATGATGCTGAAATCACAAGGGGCACATGCACTACTAACATCCTCCTGTCTTATCCCTTCAGGGTGACTCTGCATATGCACTGGGACCCCATCTCATGACTCCTATACGGAACCCCCCTAACCAAGGCTACCCCGTCTTCTGAGGGAAGAGCAGCCAGGAGCCAGCTCACATTAGGCATCTTTGCACGTTAAACACACACATTAATCATGGCACAATGAGAATGCATGCATGCACACCACTGTGGTCCCTAGCACAGACACATCACATCCTCATCACATTGGATTGGCACAAGCCCACCATGCAGGACTTGTGAGCAGCAACGCCATGCCACGGCTCCAATTATGTCACTGTACATTCATACACCATTCACACGGACCTGGGGATCACTTCTCCACCACAAATGAGGGTGACACCCCTTTTCCGGCAGGAATGTCACCCCCAAAATTCCCAAATCATACACAAACAGAACCAAAAAAAAAAGACACGTCACAAACAAACAAACAAACGCTAATAAACAACAGAACAAAAGCACCTTGCTGTATAGGAAGGGATACAAAGGGATGTACTTTTGCAAAGGAAGTGCATTTGTGTCTGTCTATTTATGCTGTCTGCGTAGTTCACTAAGTTGCCCGGGTCCACTTCCAATTTCACTGATTGCGCCGTCCCCGAGTTGTGAGCATGCGCACAGATGTGCTGACCATGGTCTGCTTCATGTGCGCATGCGCGAGCCGGCCGGCCCTTCATTTGCATGGGGTCACGGCTCATTTCAATGTAACACGCCCACGTCCTTCCCAATTTGAATTACTCCGCCTTACGCCTCTGAAATTACGTTGCACCGGCGCTAATTTCTGCGCAAATCAAACGAGAATACGGTGATTGCGCCACTACATTGCGGCAGTCTATTGTAAAGGAGGTGCACTACGCCAGTCAAAAAATGCGCCGATGTACGTGAATCTGGCCCAGTGAGTCCAACCTGTGTGCGCGCTTTTATGTCAATATTACATTGCATATCCCTGTATGTTGTTGTGGTCGTTTAGGTGCCTATCTAATTGTTTTTTGAAATTATCTATGCTCCCTGCTGAAACCACTGCTTGTGGAAGAGAATTCCACATCCTTACCGCTCTTACGGTAAAGAACCCTCTACGCAGTTTTCGGTTAAATGGCTTTTCCTCTAGTTTTAGTGAATGGCCACGAGTCTTTTTAAATGCCCTTTTGCAGAAAAATTGTATAACTATTGTGGGGTCACCTGTATGGTATTTGTACATTGAAATTATATCCCCTCTCAAGTGTCCCTTTTCTCCAGAGAGAATAAGTTCAATGCTTGCAGTCTTTCTTCCTAACCAAGATCCTCCAGTCCTTTTATTAGCTTTGTTGCCCTTCTCTGCATGCTCTCCATTTCTGGTGCCCAGAACTGGACGGAATACACCAGGTGCAGCCGGACCAGTGTCTTGTTGAGTGAGAGAATTATCATTTTATCTCTGGAGTTAATTCACTTTTATATGCATGCCAATATTCTATTGGCTTTGCTTGCAGCAGCTTGGCATTGCATGCCGTTGCTGAGCTTGTCATCTAATAGGACCCACAGGTCCTTGTCCATCCTAGATTCCCCCAGAGTTCCCCCTTTAGTGAGTAGATTGCATTCATGTTTTTCCCACCTAAATGCATTATTCTACATTTTTCTACATTTAACCTCATTTGCCATGTAGTTGCCCACCACATTAATTTGTTCAGAGATTCTTGCAAGGTTTCCACATCCTGCGAATAAGCTATTGCCCTGCTTAGCTTAGTATCATCCGCAAATACTGAGATTGAGCTGTTTATCCCACCCCCCAGGTCATTTATGAATAAATTAAATAGGATTGGTCCCAGGACAGAACCCTGAGGGACCCCACTTTCCACATTGGACCATTCTGAGTACTCCCTATTTATTAATACCCTCTGAACTTGCCCTTGTAGCCAGTTTTCGACATGCCGACAGACCTTAGCTTGTATAGTAAACATTTGTGGGAAACTGTATCAAATGCCTTTGCAAACTGTGAAGCCCACCCCTGTGTATGCTTTCTCTTCTGACTGGGGTGTATGATACAGCTAATTCAATGTTGCATCTAGTTCAGTGTTAAGGTTAGGGTCAAGGTCAGTATTAAATTTGTGTTAGTGTCAGTTAGTGTCAGGGGGCCAGATTCAGTAAGAAGTTACGCGGCTTATCTTTAGATAAGTCGCGTAACTTCTTAGATGCGCCGGCGTATCTTTTTTCTGTATTCAGAAAACAATATACGCCAAGATTGAATTAAGATACGAGCGGCGTAATTGTATTACGCCGTCGTATCTTAACTGCATTTTTAAGATGGCCGCTAGGGGTGTTCCCGCTGATTTACGCCTAGAATATGTAAATCAGCGAGATACGCCTATTCATGGATGTACGCCCGGCCGACGCAGTGAATTTATGCCATTTACGTAAGGCTTTTTCCGGCGTAAAGATAAACCACCAAAAAGATGGCGCATCCTATGTTAAGTATGAACGTCGAAAATTTTCAGATTTCAGTACTCCAACTTAAAAGTGATGCTTCTCAGAAAGAAAAAGGGATTTTTAATAAACAGCTTACCTGTAAAATCCTTTTCTTGAAGTACATCACGGGACACAGAGCGCATAGCCATTACACTTGGGTTATATGGGTACCTTCAGGTGTGGACACTGGTGTAATCAATTTCACAGGAAGTTTCCTCCCTATATAACCCCCTCCCACTGGGAGTGCTTCAGTTTTGTAGCAAGCAATTCCATCGAGGTTACACAATGTTCCCCAAAAGAGGGGTGGGAGCTCTGTGTCCCGTGATGTACTTCAAGAAAAGGATTTTACAGGTAAGCTGTTTATTAAAAATCCCTTTTTCTTTATCGTACATCACGGGACACAGAGCGCATAGCCATTACACTTGGGATGTCCTAAAGCAATGCTCTATGAAGGGAGGGAGACCGTAAGGCCAAGAATAGCCAAACAAAAAATTATCAGGAAGTAAAGTAACTCCACCAACAGAAAAAAGGGGGCGTGACCCGGACCAGAGGATTCTATACTGCTACCCGTAGGACCGCCTGCCCAAATGCTGCGTCCGTACCCTTTGCAACGTCCAACTTATAAAATTTAGTAAACGTATGTACGGAAGACCAGGTTGCGGCCTTGCAAACCTGTGCCATAGAGATCTGATGGTGTGCCGCCCAGGAGGCACTCATGGCCCTCGTAGAATGGGCTTTAACTGATAAGGGAGGTGGAACGCGCTTCAGACCATAGGCCTGAAAAAATCAGCTGCTTAATCCACCTAGCCAAGGAAGACTTGGCAGCCGGCTGACCCTTCTTGGGGCCATCCGGAAGAACAAAAAGCACATCTGTTTTCCGAATCTTCTCTGTAGCCTTGAGATAGACCCTCATGGCTCGAACCACGTCCAAAGTATGAAGCAGTCTTTCCTCTCTGGACTGGGGAGTAGGAAAGAAGGATGGTAGGACTAGGTCCTGATTCAAGTGAAAACTGGATATGACCTTAGGAAGGAAAGAAGGTTGAGGCCGCAGAACCACTCTGTCCTTATGCAGAATAAGGTATGGCTCCCTGCATGACAAGGCTGCCGGCTCGGAAACCCTTCTGGCCGAAGCCATAGCCACCAAGAAAACCAACTTTCGGGTTAGTAGCACAAGAGGGATTTCTGTCAGAGGTTCAAACGGCTGCCTTTGTAAAGCTGACAAGACCAGATTTAAATTCCAGGGGCAGAGGGGAGCTCTAATAGGGGGATTCACATGCAAGACCCCCTGCAAGAAGGTTTTCATAAGCGAATGGATGGCCAAGGGTCTTTGAAACCATATTGATAAAGCCGACACCTGCCCCTTTAGAGTACTAAGAGCCAACCCTTTGTCAACGCCAACCTGGAGGAATCGCAAGATCCTGTCAATAAAAAACTTTTGAGGATGCCATTTTTGAGACTCGCACCACTCCACATAGGTTCTCCAGACTCTGTAATAAATATTTCTGGAGACCGGTTTCCTAGCCTGAATCAACGTAGATATGACCTAAACTGAGAGGCCTCTGCCCTTAAGAATTAGGGATTCAGCCGCCAAGCCGTCAAATTTAGCTGCTGTGAAGCAGGGTGGCAGATTGGGCCCTGAGACAGCAGATCTGGGCGCAGGGGGAGCGGCCAAGGCGCCCCGACTGACATCTTCACGATGAGTGCGTACCAAGCCCTCCTGGGCCAGGCTGGGGCCACCAGGATCACAGGCCTGCGCTCCACCCTGATCCTCCGTAGAAGGCGGGGAATCATTTGCAGTGGAGGGAACGCATACAGGAGAGAAAACTGGTGCCAAGGGCAAACCAACGCATCGGTCCCGTAGGCCGAGGGATCCCTGGCTCGGGATATGAATTTGTCCAACTTTTTGTTGGATCTCGTTGCCATAATGTCCACATCTGGGACTCCGAATCTTTGGCAAATCTCTTGGAATACCTGGGGGTGAAGAGACCACTCCCCCGGGAGCAACTGTTGACGACTCAAAAAATCTGCTTGAGAATTGTCTATCCCTGGGATGAACACTGCCGAGATGCAGGGTACATGGGCTTCGGCCCATGAGAAAATCAGGTTTACTTCCCTTTGGGCTGCTAGGCTCTCGTGCCCCCCTGGTGGTTTATGTATGCCACCGCAGTGGCATTGTCGGACTGTATCCTTACTGGCAGACCCTGAAGGGGGAGAGTCCAGGCGATCAGGGCCAGTCGAGCAGCTCTGATCTCTAGGATATTGATGGAAGCAGTTTTTCTGCCTCCGACCACTACCCTTGCTGGGTCTGTCCTTCTAGAACTGCCCCCAACCTGATAGGCTGGCATCCGTGGTTACTATCTTCACGTGATGGGGCAAAAGGATTTCCCCTTTGACAAATTTTGAGGGACCAGCCACCAAAACAGGCTGCGCCGGACTCCTGGGGAGAGCACTAACGGACGATCTAACGTCTGAATGGACTTGTTCCAAGCAGAGAGAATGGCTGCCTGAAGATATCTGGTATGGATCTGGGCGTAGGGCACTGCCTCGAAGGCGGCCACCATCTTCCCCAGCAGTCGCATACATAGGCGAATAGTCGGCCTCTTCTTGCCTAATATCACTTGAACTGCTTGAGTTATTGATCTAACCTTTGCTTGAGGTAAAAATATCCTCTGGCAGTCTGTATCTAGCCGAAGGCCTAGATATTCCAACTGCTTTGTGGGTTTCAATATCGATTTTTCTTGGTTCACAATCCACCCGAATTCCTCTAGATGCTGAACTGTGCGAACTACTGCATGATTGAGGCTGGAAGCTGAGCTGTCGATAACCAGAAGATCGTCCAGGTATGCCAGGACCAAAATGCCTTCTGTCCTTAGGACGGCTAGCACCGGGGCTAACACCTTTGTGAATACCCGCAGAGCTGTTGCCAACCCGAAAGGGAGGGCTACGAACTGGTAATGACGGTGATCTATCATAAAACGAAGAAACTTGTGATGTGCCGGGTAGATCGGCACGTGCAGATACGCATCCTTTATGTCTATAGATGCTAGAAAGTCGTCTTGATGTAGGCTGGCTGCCACCGAACGTATGGACTCCATACGAAAGGTCTGAATCTTTAGAAAGCGATTTAGGCGTTTGAGGTCTAAGATAGGCCTGACGTCGCCATTGGGCTTTGGTATTATGAAAAGGTTGGAGTAGAACCCCAGACCCCATTCCTGGGTTGGTACTTCTACAATTACTCCTTGGAGCAAGAGACGATCCAATGCTTTTACAAGAGAGGCCCTCTTTAATGGGTCGCTTGGAAGACTTGACCCCTGAAAATGAGGAGGGGGGACTTCCCGAAACTCTAGCTTGTAGCCCGTGGCTACCACGGACAGTACCCAAGAGACGGGAATTCTGGCCTTCCACACTTCGGAGAAAAACCGAAGCCTTCCCCCCACCCAGAGAGTGGGGGGCCCCTTCATGAATCTGACTTGATGACTGGTTTAACCGGCTTGCGAGACCATGGCCTCTTGCCTGCCGTGGCTTGTCCTTGTGGGCGGCTATTAAATGCTGAACGCCCGGGAGGCCGTCGATACTGACGGGAAGTTGAAGGGGCCGAGCCTGCGAAGGCCTGTCGCTTAAACGCGGGCCCACGCGATCTTTTCTTGACAGGCAAGAAAGAACTTTTACCACTTGATATGGTCTGGATATATTTATCTAGGTCTTCACCGAATAGTCTCCCACCATGAAAGGGAAATCCTGCTAAAAGCCTTTTGCAGGGTGCCTCTGCTGACCAGTTTTTCAGCCACAAAAGGCGACGCATATGAACCAACAGCAGAGATAAACGGGACGCCTGTTGAATGGAGTCCTTAATAGCATCTACTGCAAAGCAGAGAGCCCTTGGGAGGTCAGCCAATTCACGAGCTTGCTGAGCCGGTATGTCCCTTAATATCTGTTTAGTCTGATCCTTTAAAGCCTGACAAACGCCAATGGCTGCCACCGCTGCTGAACCACGGCACCTACTGTGGTAAAAGAAGCCTTCAGTAGGGTCTCCAACTTTTTGTCGACTGGATCTTTAAACATCTGGACATTTTCAACCGGACAGGTCAGGGATTTATTTACGCAGGAAATGGCTGCGTCCACGGTAGGGAGTGCCCATTTCTTTGCAAATTCTTCTTCCATAGGATAGAGAATAGTGAACCTTTTAGGAGGGATAAAAATCCTATCAGGTCGAGCCCAATCCTGAAAAATCACGCTCTCCAGAAGGGGGTGAACCGGAAAAGACGCACCACTCAACGGTGCCTTCAAGGAACCTAAAGAGGATACCGCGGGGGCTAATTGTTCTGACACTGGAAGTTTAAAAGCAGTGCGAACCATATCTGTCAGAGACTGGATCCACAGGCTCTCTGCTTGAGAAGCCGAAAAAATGTCATCTATAGTGGAACCTTCAATGTCTGAACCGTCGGGACTCGGGTCCGCTTTAATTGAGACCTGACGCTGCTGGCCCGCCCCCCCCACGCACGCTGACGCCAGATGTGAAATTGATTACACCAGTGTCCACACCTGAAGGTACCCATATAACCCAAGTGTAATGGCTATGCGCTCTGTGTCCCGTGATGTACGATAAAGAAACACAATTTACTCTGTAATCTGTGTCACAGTTCTTTAACTCATTACACTGTTATGAATAACAGTTCCTCAATAACCTTCATGGCTCTTCTCTCTGTATTATACAACATTTCTGAGCTGGTACCGCTGAGCTTGTACCAGATTGCACAAACCCAGTTACCCTTCTTCTCACTCCCACACTTGAATACTAGGAAGATGTACTCTTGTACATAACGGATGACTCATCAGCTGTCAGAGGGGTTCCCCACTGTCAGGTGAATGTAAACACAATTGCCCCCCCCCCCCCCAAATCGATACTAGGCCCTTTCAGGTCTGGTACGCATTTTAGGGGTAAACCTTTTTTTTTTTAAAAGTGCATGAGATCACCTCCAAAATCCATACCAGATCCTTATCTGAGCATGCAGCCAGGAAATGGGAGGGGGATAAGCGGTTACCAGGGCACATACCAACATAAGGGTGTTCTTTGGGGAGGGGGGTTGGTTCATGGTATGGTTCATGAGGGGGCACTCACATACCACCTCCTTTTCCTAGCCTGCTAGGCTGTATGCTGGGATAAGGGTCTGGTATAGATTTAGGGGGGGGGGGGGGGTTGCACTCCATTTCTACTTATTTTTTATTTTTGGTTCTACTTATTTTTTATTTTTGGTGTTGTGTTTTCCCTAAAATCCATACCAGACCCAATTTTTTATTATCAGCAATTGTGTTTACATTCAGCTGTCTGCGGGGAACCCGCTGACAGCTGATGAGCCATCCATTGTTAAGGACATGGTGGTTGGCTTCCCGGCCCGCTCTTTAACAAATATGCTACCGCTCCTAAACACTTTTAAAAAGGCTCCTAAACCTTGCAAAATCACTAGCAAAATAAGCGTTTTTTGAGCATCTAGTGTGCATGGAGCCTCAGCAGATTCAGCAAAACCTGTAACTCCCTCAATCACAGGGCCAACCACATACAGTGCTTAAACAATACAGGGAAAACCATATATTTTATGAAATACAAAAAACAGACATATGCCACACTATTCTATAGGCATCTGCCTATAAGCCAGTGATGGTGAACCTGTGGCACGCGTGCCCTATCTGTGGGCATGCCATAAAATGAGGAAAATACGGTGATAAATCGAATTGTCCGCACTGTACCGCAAACTACATCTCCCATAGTTCTGTGCGCAAGCAGTGACGTGCCTGAGTGTGAGTGACAAACAATAAGTGCCGGGGTGACGTGCGCACGCTAATCGAATCATAGAAGCCGTCTCATTCACACCGCACCCGCACCAATCAACGGCCAGCTGTCTAAATGATCCATCTGTGCTTCTTATAATTGCTCCACCTACCACCGCCTCTCAGCCAATCAGTATTACTGTAACCCGCCCTCCTCCTGCAGCCCGCCACATTTGACAAGAAGATGCAGGCAAAGATCAAATCATGGCTGTGCTCTATTGAGGCGGATGGGAGTGTGCTCTGCTTGGCTCTGTTCCCTGCACTTAACATGTTAGAGAGCCTGCTTCTCCTCTGTCAGGACCGGAGCTGTGACTCTGACAAGGAGTGAAGCAGAGCAGGCTTCCTGTGATGTCCCCCCCCAGGCCCCCTCCCCCTTCTCCGGTCAGCAGCACGAGCAGTGAGATCAAAGACACAGACAGGGCTGTGTGCATTCTTCCTCACCCTTCTGCCAGCAGTGGGGGTGGTGATTTATTAAAGCAGCGGCAGGACTAAGCAGTTTGCAGAAGGGGACTCAATTGCAGGTAATCATTGTGTAGTAACCTCTAGCAACTGAATTATGGGCAGTAATGTAATGTGTAGTAACCGAATGGTACTGGGTAGTATTGTTTAGCAACCTCTAGTAACCGAATGGTGGGCAGTAATGTATGGTAACCGATAGCAACCGAATGGTGGGCAGAAATGTATAGTAACCAATAGCAACCGAATGGTGGGCAGTAATGTATAGCAGCAACCGAATGGTGGGCAGTAATGTATAGTAGCAACCGAATGGTGGGCAGTAATGTATAGTAGCAACCGAATGGTGGGCAGTAATGTATAGTAGCTGAATGGTGGGCAGTAATGTATAGTAACTGATAGCAACCGAAAGCATAATTTACAGAACCCGGCTTGGGGTGCACACCCTGACCACATGCTGCCGGCCCAAAACTAGCCTGCCCAGCGTCTATTAAGGGGAAAAAATTATTGGGGGAGGGGGGCGAAATATGTTTTTTTAACATAATATCTACCTTAACCACTTGATACCCGCCCGCCGTCAAATGACGGCGGGCGGGTAACTCTCTGTTCCTGACAGCACGTCATATGACGTCATGTCATTTAAATCGACTAGGGGCGCGCGCGCGCACCGCCGCCGGCATGCGCGTGCACCCGTCGCGTCACTGAGAAGCCCGTGCGTGTGCCCGGCGGCCGCGATGGCCGCCGGGCACACGCGATTGCCGACAATTGAGCTGGGACGTGGAGCTCTGTATGTAAACACAGAGCTCCACGTCCCTGTCAGGGAGAGAGGAGACCGATTGTGTCCCTTGTACATAGGGACACAATCGGTCACCTCCCCCAGTCACCCCCCCTCCCCCTACAGTAAGAACACACCTAGGATACACATTTAACCCCTTCCCTGCCCCTAGTGGTTAACCCCCTTCCCTGCCAGTTACATTTATACAGTTATCAATGCATATTTAAAGCACTGTATAAATGTAAATGGTCCCAAAAATGTGTCAAAAGTGTCCGATGTGTCCGCTATAATATCCCAGTCCCGAAAAAAAAAATCGCAGATCGCCGCCATTCCTAGTAAAAAATAAATAAAAAATAAATCATAATTATGTCCTCTATTTTGTAGGCAATATAACTTTTGCGCAAACCAGTCACTTTCACGGTTATTGCGATTTTTTTTTACCAAAAGAAGAATATGTATCTGCCTAAACTGAGATAAAAAAAATTTTTTTTTTTTAAATGGGATATTTATTATAGCAAAAAGCAAAAAATATTGTGTCTTTTTTCAAAATTGCCGCTCTTTTTTTGAGGTTAAATCACTTTGCTGTGTATGTGTCACGTAGGTTAGTGTATGTCGCACAGTGTATTTTGAGCACAAAGCATTCCTGAATCCTGCATTCTGAACAAATTTGGCAAAAACCTAAATTTTTGGTCCCTTGGGGTTAATTAAGAGGGATGATCAGTCCCATTCTATGTACAGAGACACTGGCAGGTTTAATTCTGTGTTGGCACTTTGAAAGAAATAAGTTGGTTTTGCATCGCGGTTTGGGCACTCTGGCTCAAAAAGGTTCGCCATCACTGCTATAAGCGTTGGATAGGGGTTTTAATCCTTGCCTGCTCCATTACAAAAAAAAATAAAAAAAATGGCTGGATATACATTCATGTACATATCCAACCTGGTTATTTTGTCCACTACAGACTACTTTGGTCCCTGCTAAACCAGCCAAATTTCTTTACATGTATGGCCAGTTTAAGACCATCTATTTACAACACAACATAAATAGATCTGAATGTATCCCAATGAGTTGTGGAGTGTATTGATCCAAGGGTAAGGTAACCAGATTTTTAAAATTAAATCCGGGGACATATTTTTTCTTATAATAGTAATGGCGGCAATCAGCGACTCTCTGCCCGTGGCTTCCCGCCTCTCAAGTCTTACTCTTCGGGCCCCGGCTACTACTGGATGCGGAGCGGAGGAAGATCACTCCTCCAGGGATGGCAAGGAGATAGGCAGGTGGCTGGCCAGGATTTGAGCCAAGGCAGAAGAACATGCGAGCGAAGCTGAAGAAATATTCCCTCCTCTCCGACCAGCACATGATCATCAGAAAGGGGCACAGGTAATGGAAAAATACAACCCCCCTATGCTAGTAGGCACGGCGGAGCGGGGGGGTGTAATTAGATTTTTTTTTTTAACTCTGCACTGACTGGGCCGGATTCAGAAAGAATTTACGTAGGCGTATCTGTTGATACGCCTCGTAAATTCTAGGATGCGCCGGCGTATCTTTTTTCTGTATTCAGAAAGCAAGATACGCTGGAATTTTGCTTACGAGTGGCGCAAGTCTCTTACGCCGTTGTATGTTATTTGCATATTTACGTTGGCCGCTAGGTGGCGCTTCCGTAGATTTACGCGTTGAATATGCAAATTAGGTAGATACGCAGATTCACAAACGTAGTTGCGCCCGGTGTATCTATTTGCGTCGTTTACGTAAGGCGTCGGACCGGCGTAAAGTTACCCCTGCTATATGAGGCGCAGGCAATGTTAAGTATGGACGTCAGGACAGAGTAGAATTTTACGTCGTTTACGTAAGTCGTTCGCGAATAGGGCTGTGCGTAACTTATGTTCACGTCAAAAGCATTGAGTATTTGCGACGTGATTTTGAGCATGCCGGCGCATGCGCAGTTCGTTAGGTGCGTCATTTACGTGGGGTCACGGATAATTCTAATACAACACGCCCCCCAACCTGCCTAATTTGAATTACGCGCACTTACGCCGGCACATTTACGCTACGCCGCCGTAACTTAGGACGCAAGTGCTTTGTGAATACAGCACTTGAGAAAAAGTTTTTGGTCCTAACAGGAACACCAAGATAAAGTGCCTATAAGGGCCAAGAGGCTATAAAGGTGGTGACGGACAATAGTTGAATACAAAACAGGATTTTATTAATAAATAGTAAAAAATGATATAATAATTCATTATATACAGACTCTAGTGTGTGTAGAAATACTGGATCAAATAAACTAATAGTGCATCAGTATATAGTCGGCCACAAATGCACCAGTGAAGATGAAGCTTCACTAACTGGTGCTGACAGAAAACATGCAAGACAAAGACAAGGACATACAAAGACAAAATCAGAATAAACGTCTGTCCGGACACGTTGGAGGCAATCCTGCTGATGTGCCCGGGGATATGGTTACCACAATTTGGCAAAAAAGTCAATCCCAGGGAACAACAGCTGGAGGCCCCACATGGGAGGAGGGGTAAATTGGGGCTGTTAACTGTGGAAATCAAGGACTATTGGTCAAGTGATTCTGTAACTAGTTATGGCGGGGATATTTAGTGTCTCCCTATCAAATCAGGACTAAATGCAAGATTCTTCTAGTTCAGATGAACAAAGTCCAGGAAAGCAGGTAAACGGACCCGTGAAAGATTACTCAAAACAGATCCCAAAAAGAAGGAACTCTTGAAAAGCAACCCAGGCCCAGTAAGACTAATAACCACCTTTGGACCCCAGTGGAATAGAGTACGAACCATACTTGAAAACCACTGGAATATACTAACCAGCAACCGAAACATATCGGAAATTGTAGGAACACATCCTAAAATGACAGCCCGCAGAGCAAAAAACCTGGGTGATCTTCTAAACCAATCAGAATATGTACGCAGGGGTAACACAACATGGCTATCAGAATATCCACGTAGCCTCGGGATGTTCCCCTGCTCCAGATATCAAATATGCCCCTTTGTGGATCGGACTAAAATATTTTTCGATGCAACGGGAGAAAAAGAATTTGAAATCAGGGACCTCATAAACTGTTCAACTGAACGAGTGATTTATATGCTGACCTGTCCATGTCCAAAAATATACATTGGAAAGACAAAGAGACAACTTAAAACCAGAATTGGGGAACATTTGAGAGATATATAAAAAAGGAAAAAGAGAGAGACCCAGAAAAAGGACAGGAGAGCCCAGTTGCGAAACATTTTGCAGCATACCATGGGAGTAAAACAGACGGCCTAAAGGTTAAAGGCATCTACTCCCTAAAGCTGCCCACGAGAAGGGGGGACTTTGACCGCATTTTACTCCAGAAAGAAAAATGGTGGATATACACCCTAAAATCTCTTGCTCCCATTGGTATGAACACTGAGCTTAGTATGCAGCCCTTTCTGGAGTAAATATGAGCAGTCAACGTCTCCCCAAAATACATCTCCCATATATCTATCTAAATTATTATAATTTCCTTTGTAGCACTATTTCTCATTTTTGACTATTATCCTTGATTTTTCCTGTACCGTGTATCTCTATATGCAAATGTCTGGTAGATATTGTAATTCATATTTTTATTTTATTTCTTTTGCTTAGCACAAAATATAGGTAATATCTCAGATACAAATCTCTAATATATTCAAAATACATGTATTCTAGCGGAGTCTCACTCAACAGATTTCAGACACCATCTCGACTATATTCAAAATACATGTATTCCAACGGAGTCTCACTCAACAGATATTATTGCTCTGGCAGCCATATAACAGCCAGCTGCGATAAATAGAAATAAAAACACAAACTACATATATACTGTATATATATTTCCTTTCTCTTTTTTGAAAAAAGTTTATTTTCCTACCTGCAGTTCCCCTATCCCACCATAGGGGCACTAGATATGTGTATTTGACTGACACATGTGGGCAGCATTTATGTTTGTTATCGAAAAACCTGCAGATTCGCATTACAGCATATCCAGCTATAAGACAGCTAGCTACTCATATGTGAGACCCACGGCACCTTCACATCAGCAAGCGGGTAAGATGTTTCCATATCTCCGTGTCTTCCACACATGTGAAAATTACTGGGCTCACATCAATCATCGGTGCAGCTATAATCTGTGCTTCTAGACCCACAATCCTTGAGACAATATTGTATATCCCTTGATTTATTATAGGAGTATGATATATGGGTATCCAAGAGTAACCAGCTGGTCTATTCCATACCTGCCAACTGTCCCGTTTTTAACGGGACAGTCCCGTCAAATAGGACCTAGTCCTGGCTAATTTAGCCTGCCGGGACTTGTCCCGGCTAGTGGGGAAGGCATTTGAGCCCGTTTTCGGGCTGTCCGGTAAAGTCCGTTATATGGGCAGCAGTGCCCATAAAATAATGGCCGCGTGTACGAGGAAGCCTCCCATCACACAGCACTCTGTATAGAGCAGCCAGGCACGTCTGCAGGGATCCAGAGGAAGCCTATTCTCACTTCTAAAGGCGTGGCTACACGTCCTTTGTTCTGTGATTGGGTAAAATGTTTTAAGAGGGCGTGTGTTTAGGTGGCAGCCCCTGGCTGGGACAGGTCGTGTCTTCCTTGTTTGTCATGTGAGATCATGCTGTTTTTTCCTGGGGGCTGATTGGGAAGTTGTGAGAGCCCAGGGGAATGAGAATCACCTGAGATCCGGGGATGATGGATCAGTACAGGTACCTATCGCACTGACACTCCATACCAGCACACTGTAAAGCACAGCTGCAAACTTGGATTGGAGTGATGCACTCTGGACTGCCTGAGCCTCTGACCATCCCACCTCCTGCCCCGAGCCTCTGACCATCCCACCTCCTGCCCCGTGCCTCTGACCATCCCACCTCCTGCCCCAAGCCTCTGACCATCCCACCTCCTGCCCCGAGCCTCTGACTCCCACTTCCTGCCCCGAGCCTCTGACTCCCACCTCCTGCCCCGAGCCTCTCTGACCATCCCACCTCCTGCCCCGAGCCTCTCTGACCATCCCACCTCCTGCCCCGAGCCTCTCTGACCATCATCCCACCTCCTGCCCCGAGCCTCTGACCATCCCACCTCCTGCCCCGAGACCTCTGACTCCCACCTCCTGCCCCGAGCCTCTGACTCCCACCTCCTGCCCCGAGCCTCTCTGACCATCCCACCTCCTGCCCCGAGCCTCTCTGACCATCCCACCTCCTGCCCCGAGCCTCTCTGACCATCCCACCTCCTGCCCCGAGCCTCTCTGACCATCCCACCTCCTGCCCCGAGCCTCTCTGACCATCCCACCTCCTGCCCCGAGCCTCTCTGACCATCCCACCTCCTGCCCGGAGACCTCTCTGCCCCGTGCCTCTGACCATCCCACCTCCTGCCCGTGACCATCTGAGCCATCCCCAGCCTCCTGACCATCCGAGCCTCTGACCATCCCACCACCTGCCCCGAGCCTCCTCTGACTATCCCACCTCCTGCCCCGAGCCTCTCTGAGCCATATCCCACCTCCTGCCCCGAGCCTCTCTGACCATCCCACCTCCTGCCCCCGTGCCTCTGAGCCATCCCACCTCCTGCCCCGTGCCCCACCTCCTGAGCCATCCCACCTCCTGCCCCGTGACCATCTGAGCCACCATCCCACCTCCTGCCCCGAGCCTCTGACCATCCCACCCTGCCTGACCATCCGAGCCTCTCTGACTATCCCACCTCCTGCCCCGAGCCTCTCTGACCATCCCACCTCCTGCCCCGAGCCTCTGACCATCCCACCTCCTGCCCCGAGCCTCTGACCATCCCACCTCCTGCCCCGTGCCTCTGACCATCCCACCTCCTGCCCCGAGCCTCTCTGACTATCCCACCTCCTGCCCCGAGCCTCTCTGACCATCCCACCTCCTGCCCCGAGCCTCTGACCATCCCACCTCCTGCCCCGAGCCTCTGACCATCCCACCTCCTGCCCCGAGCCTCTCTGACCATCCCACCTCCTGCTCCGAGCCTCTGACCATCCCACCTCCTGCCCCGAGCCTCTGACCATCCCACCTCCTGCCCCGCGCCTCTCTGACCATCCCACCTCCTGCCCCGAGCCTCTCTGACTATCCCACCTCCTGCCCCGAGCCTCTCTGACCATCCCACCTCCTGCCCCGTGCCTCTGACCATCCCACCTCCTGCCCCGTGCCTCTGAGCCCCGAGCCTCTGACCATCCCACCTCCTGCCCCGAGCCTCTCTGACCATCCCACCTCCTGCCCCGCGAGCCTCTCTGAGCCTCTCTGACCATCCCACCTCCTGCCCCGAGCCTCTCTGACCATCCCACCTCCTGCTCGAGCCTCTGACCATCCCACCTCCTGCCCCGCGCGCTCTGACCATCCCGCCCCGCGCCTCTGACCATCCATCCCACCTCCTGCCCTGAGCCTCTCTGACTATCCCACCTCCTGCCCCGAGCCTCTCTGACCATCCCATCCCAGCCTCCTGCCCCAGCCTCTGACTATCCTCCTGCAGCCTCCTGACCATCCGTCTCTGACCATCTGAGCCTCTCTGATCCCACCTCCTGCCCCGTGACCATCTGCCTGGCCTGACCTCTCTGACTATTCCTGCCCCGTGCCTCCTGCCCCGTGCCTCTGAACATTCCACCTCCTGCCCCGAGCCCTCTGACCATCCCACCTCCTGCCCCGAGCCTCTCTGACTGACATCCCACCTCCTGCCCCGAGCCTCTCTGACCATCCCACCTCCTGCCCCGAGCCTCTGAGCCTCTGACCATGAGCCATCCCACCTCCTGCCCCTTGAGCCTCTGAGCCCCCGAGCCTCTGACCATCCCATCCCCCCGCGCCTCCTGCCATCCGCCCCGCGCCTCTCTGACCATCCCACCTCCTGCCCCCTCTCTGACCATCCCACCTCCTGCCTCTCTGACTCCCACCCCTGCCCCGAGCCTCTGACCATCCCACCTCCTGCCCCGAGCCATCCCACCTCCTGCCCTCTCTGAGCCCCGTTGCTCTCTGACCATCCCACCTCCTGCCCCGAGCCTCTCTGACCTCCCACCTCCTGCCCCCGCGCCTTCTGAGCCACCATCCCACCTCCTGCCCCGAGCCGCGCCCCGAGCCTCTGACCATCCCACCTCCTGCCCCGAGCCCTCTCTGAGCCCCGTGCCTCTGACCATCCCACCTCCTGCCCCGAGCCTCTCTGACCATCCCACCTCCTGCCCCGAGCCTCTCTGACCATCCCCCTCCTCCTGCCCCGAGCCTCTCTGACCATCCCCACCTCCTGCCCCGAGCCCTCTGACGAGCCTGACCCCCGCCCCGAGCCTCTCTGACCATCCCACCTCCTGCCCCGCCTCTCTGAGCCCCGAGCCTCTCTGACCATCCCACCTCCTGCCCCGAGCCTCTCTGACCTCCCACCTCCTGCCCCGAGCCTCTCTGACCATCCCACCTCCTGCCCCGAGCCTCTCTGACCATCCCACCTCCTGCCCCGAGCCTCTGACCATCCCACCTCCTGCCCCGAGCCTCTCTGACCATCCCACCTCCTGCCCCGTGCCTCTCTGACCATCCCCACCTCCTGCCCCGAGCCTCTCTGCTATCCCGCCCCGAGCCTCTCTGACCATCCCATCCTGCAGCCTCTGACTCCCACCTCCTGCCCCGAGCCTCTCCATGACCACCATCCCACCTCCTGCCCCGTGCCTCTGACCATCCCCCACCTCCTGCCCCGTGCCTCTGACCATCCACCTCCTGCCCCGTCCTGACCATCCCACCTCCTGCCCCGAGCCTCTCTGACCATCTCCTGCCCCGAGCCTCTCTGACTATCCCACCTCCTGCCCCGAGCCTCTCTGACCATCCCACCTCCTGCCCCGAGCCTCTGACCATCCCACCTCTGCCCCGAGCCTCTCTGACCATCCCACCTCCTGCCCCGAGCCTCTCTGACTGCCCCGAGCCTCTGACCATCCCACCTCCTGCCCCGAGCCTCTGACCATCCCACCTCCTGCCCCGAGCCTCTCTGACCATCCCACCTCCTGCCCCGTGACCATCTGCCCCGAGCCTCTCTGACCATCCCACCTCCTGCCCCGTGCCTCTGACCATCCCACCTCCTGCCCCGTGCCTCTGACCATCCCACCTCCTGCCCCGAGCCTCTCTGACCATCCCCACCTCCTGCCCCGAGCCTCTCTGACCATCCCACCTCCTGCCCCGAGCCTCTCTGACCATCCCACCTCCTGCCCCGAGCCTCTCTGACCATCCCACCTCCTGCTCGAGCCTCTGACCATCCCACCTCCTGCCCCGCGCCTCTGACCATCCCACCTCCTGCCCCGCGCCTCTGACCATCCCCACCTCCTGCCCTGAGCCTCTCTGACTATCCCACCTCCTGCCCCGAGCCTCTCTGACCATCCCACCTCCTGCCCCGAGCCTCTGAGCCTCTGACCATCCCACCTCCTGCCCCGAGCCTCTGACCATCCCACCTCCTGCCCACCACCATCCCACCTCCCCCTGCCCCGAGCCTCTGACTCCCACCTCCTGAGCCTCTCTGATCCCACCTCCTGCCCCGAGCCTCTCTGACCATCCCACCTCCTGCCCCGAGCCTCTCTGACCATCCCACCTCCTGCCCCGACCATCCCACCTCCTGCCTGCTCTGACCATCCCACCTCCTGCCCCGAGCCTCTGACCATCCCACCTCCTGCCCCGAGCCTCTCTGACCATCCCACCTCCTGCCCCGAGCCTCTGACCATCCCACCTCCTGCCCCGAGCCTCTCTGACCATCCCACCTCCTGCCGAGCTCTGACCATCCCACCTCCTGCCTCTGACCATCCCACCTCCTGCCCCGCGCCTCTGAGCCCTCCTGACTATCACCTCCCAGCCTCTCTGCCCCCACCTCCTGAGCCTCTGACTCCCACCTCCTGAGCCTCTGATCCCACCTCCTGCCCCAGCCTCTGACCATCCCACCTCCTGCCCCGAGACTCTCCTGAGCCTCTCTGATCCCACCTCCTGCCCCGAGCCTCTCCATGCCCCGACCACCATCCTCCTGCCCCGACCTCCTGACCATCCCACCTCCTGAGCCTCTGACCATCCCACCCTCCTGCCCGAGCCTCTCTGAGCCCTCCTCTGACCATCCTACCCATCCTCCTGCCCCGAGCCTGACCATCCCACCTGCCCCACCACCATCCCACCTCCTGCCCCGTCTGCCTCTCCTGAGCCTCTCTGATCCTACAGCCTCTGACTCCCACCTCCTGCCCCGAGCCTCTGACCATCCCCTCCTGCCCCGTGCCTCTGACCTCCCACCTGCCCCGTGCCTCTGACCATCCCACCTCCTGCCTCTGACCATCCCACCTCCTGCCCCGAGCCTCTCTGACCATCCCACCTCCTACCCCGTGCCTCTGACCATCCCTCCTCCTGCCCTGAGCCTCTGACCATCCCATCTCCTGCCCTGAGCCTCTGACCATCCCATCTCCTGCCCGCAGGGGAGTGAATAAAATAATGTAAGGGGCACTGATAAAAGGTTTCCCCTATATTAGTAACTCCCCTTACCTTAGTGTATTCACTCTTCGGAAGGTGGTCTCTGGTCACCAGAGTGGCTACCACATTGACTTTTGTTTAACTTAAACACATTGCTAATAGCACTAGCTATGTGTTTATAGTTTACAAATTGATACTTGCACTGTTTAGCAGTGAAAAGATTAGTAGGCGAAGATTATGCGGAGTGGGTGGAGCTTCAGGGAAGTAAGTGTGGTAATTAATTAATAGCTGTGCTGCAAAGTGTCCCTGGAATTTTTTTTCAAATCTCCTGCCCCGAGCCTCTCTGACCTTCCCACCTCCTGCCCCGAGCCTCTCTGACCATCCCACCTCCTGCCCCGAGCCTCTGACCATCCCACCTCCTGCCCCGCGCCTCTCTGACCATCCCACCTCCTGCCCCGAGCCTCTCTGACCATCCCACCTTCTGCCCCGAGCCTCTGACCATCCCACCTCCTGCCCCGAGCCTCTGACCATCCCACCTCCTGCCCCGAGCCTCTCTGACCATCCCACCTCCTGCCCCGTGCCTCTGACCATCCCACCTCCTGCCCCGAGCCTCTGACCATCCCACCTCCTGCCCCGAGCCTCTGACCATCCCACCTCCTGCCCCGAGCCTCTGACCATCCCACCTCCTGCCCCGAGCCTCTGACCATCCCACCTCCTGCCCCGAGCCTCTGACCATCCCACCTCCTGCCCCGAGCCTCTGACCATCCCACCTCCTGCCCCGAGCCTCTGACCATCCACCTCCTGCCCCCCGAGCCTCTGACCATCCCACCTCCTGCCCCGAGCCTCTGACCATCCCACCTCCTGCCCCGAGCCTCTGACCATCCCACCTCCTGCCCTGAGCCTCTGACCATCCCATCTCCTGCCCGCAGGGGAGTGAATAAAATAAATGTAAGGGGCACTGATAAAAAGGTTTCCCCTATATTAGTAACTCCCCTTACCTTAGTGTATTCACTCTTCGGAAGGTGGTCTCTGGTCACCAGAGTGGCTACCACATCAGAGTTCCTTCCTGGCATTCCCCATTACATCAGAGTCTGCAGAATTGCCCCTTACAGTGAAAGGGTAATTCTGCAGGCCCTGATGTAAAGGGGGACTCTGATGTAAAGGGAATGCAGTGGACTCTGATGTAAGGGAAGGTTCTGGTGACCAGAGACCACCTTATATCAGGGTTCCCCCTTATATCATGATCTGCAGCGTTCCCCTTTACGTAAGAGTTCCATTTCACTGTAAGGGGGATCCTTGCAGACTCTGATGTAAGGGGGGAACACAGTGTAGTGATCTGACCTTCATGTCAATGGAGAAATGTTTTTTGACTCTTGTTTAACTTAAACACATTGCTAATAGCACTAGATATGTGTTTATAGTTTACAAATTGATACTTGCACTGTTTAGCAGTGAAAAGATTAGTAGGCGAAGATTATGCGGAGTGGGTGGAGCTTCAGGGAAGTGAGTGTGGTAATTAATTAATAGCTGTGCTGCAAAGTGTCCCTGGAATTTTTTTTCAAATGTTGGCAACTATGCTATTCCCATTGGACATTGACAACAATTGTACTGCTGGAGTTTTAGGCCACGATCTGGTCCACATATAGGACTACCTATGACTCATATCACCTCCAACATAATCCTGGACTTTGTTCATCTGAACTAGAAGAATCTTGCATTTAGTCCTGATTTGATAGGGAGACACTATATATCCCCGCCATAACTAGTTACAGAATCACTTGACCAATAGTCCTTGATTTCCACAGTTAACAGCCCCAATTTACCCCTCCTCCCATGCGGGCCCTCCAGCTGTTGTTCCCTGGGATTGACTTTTTTGCTAAATTGTGGTAACCATATCCCCGGGCACATCAGCAGGATTGCCTCCAACGTGTCCGGACAGACGTTTATTCTGATTTTGTCTTTGTATGTCCTTGTCTTTGTCTTGCATGTTTTCTGTCAGCACCAGTTAGTGAAGCTTCATCTTCACTGGTGCATTTGTGGCCGACTATATACTGATGCACTATTAGTTTATTTGATCCAGTATTTCTACACACACTAGAGTCTGTATATAATGATATATTATATCATGTTTTACTATTTATTAATAAAATCCTGTTTTGTATTCAACTATTGTCCGTCACCACCTTTATAGCCTCTTGGCCCTTATAGGCACTTTATCTTGGTGTTCCTGTTAGGACCAAAAACTTTTTCTTTAGTGTATGTTCTAGCTATGGTGGTGTCCTCCTGACAGGAGGAGTGACTACTTGAATTTGATTTTATTTAGCGTGTTGGTGTTCACTTGTGTTACATTTGAATACAGCACTTGCCTCTCTAAGTTGCGGCGGCGTAGCGTACAAAGTTACACCGGTTTTTGTGAATCTGGCCCAGAGTCTTTGAAATTGCCCCTGCCCCCTATTAAATCCAATCTGGGGACAAAACTGGGGACAGATTTGGACCGGGGACAGTGTCCTCAATCGGGGGACTGTCCCCTGAAACTGGGGATGTCTGGTCACCCTATCCAAGGGACCATTTGTACATTGCAGATCCAGTGTGATCAGAGGACCAGACTGCACCAGATGGATTAAACGTGTGTGTATTAGAACATTTTTCTGCCTTTTATTCAGCTCCATCTAGGTGCATTCAGTCCAGCTCAATTTACACAAACAGTCCTGGGACTGTTTAGCCCGGTTTCTGCAGCTTAAACACATGTGAGTGCATTGTAACATGCTTGCATAAGCGTAAGTATTGGATCCAGGATCGTTTAATGTCTGTTTATACTTCCCAGATCCATTTCTCCCACATATAAAACACAGGAGGCCCATGTGTATGAGGCCCTAATACAAATAGCAGATATGCAAGATGGATATTTTGTTTATGTAGCTACAGATACAAATGACACATTGTTACCTTGCCATGTATTCAGTTTTTTGATTTATGGGAATACTATGGGGAACACAGAGTTATTTTGCCCAATCATAATTTCTAGATTGTAAGCTTTAACAAGCAGGGCCCTCTGATCCCTCCTGTATTGAATTGTATTGTGACTGTACTGTCTTTCCTGATGTAATGCGTTGCGCAACTGTATAATAATAATAATAATAATATGTTGGGCAGAATGGCACTAATTATACTGCAACCATAACTACTTATACATAAAGAACTCCCTACTGCCCTCCATGTGACCTGAATATTCAGCTCATTCATGGCCTAACAGAAAAAGCTAGCTTTGCAAAAAAATGTACTTGATTGGTTGGCAAGGTGAAAACCAGTCCCCCCTACCAACCTTCAAATGAAAGTTCCTGTACTACTTTTTGCGATTTCGGCCCGCGATTTACATTGACATCTGTGCAGAAACCTGCACAGATATCTCTATAATCGCGGCCGAAATCGGGAAGTAAAATCGTGCGAGTTAAGCTGAACTTGCACGGCTTCACTCCCGCAGCCCAGTGTGAACCTAGGCTTAAACAGTTTTGTTATTGCACTGTTATTTATTAATTGGTTGAACTGGATAGATTTGTGTCTTTTTTCAAACACACTAACTATGTAACTATGTAATTACAGTTCACTACAAGCAGTCTATGACCAGTCCTGCAAGTTATTTAACTATGTCTGGATACAAAACTCATAAATAGTCAAAGGTTGTCAGGGGATGTTCTTGCTTGTGTGTTAATAAAACTGGGAGATCACAAAGATGATATAGCCCTAGGGTTTTTTTTTATGAACTAGCTGGAGAAAAGTAAATGGGAATGAAAACATTGAGTTATCACCCATAGTGGGCATCCACGTAATTTTTTTTATAATCTGGGAAAATAAACCAGAAAATCTAATTAATAAATATGGGCAAAAACTAAATTTTTAGGAGAAAGGAGGTCCTGATTTGCCTATCTAGGCCTCATTTAGAATACTGTGTCCAATTCTGGAGACCTCACACAAAGATATTGATAAAATAGAAGGAGACCAGATGACCAAAATAATGAAAAGTTTGGGGGATAAAACATCAAGAGCTACTTCAGGAACTTAATTTGTACAGTGTGGAGGAAAGAAGGGAATGGGGAGACATGATTGAAACCTTTAAATACATTAAGGGTATGAATAAGGTTCAGGAAAGCAGTTTTGTTTTAATATGAAGCCAAGAACAAGAACACAGGGACATGACCTCAAACTAACTGGAGGAAAGTTCAAAACAAATTTTAGAAAGTATTATTTTACTGAAAGGGGTAGTTGATACTTGGAATAAACTTCCAGCAGAGGTAGTAAGACAGTCAACAGTAAATGGCTTCAAACATGTTTGGGATAAACATAGATCTATACTCAGACAAAGAAGTTAACAAAAAATAAAAAAATAAAACTGGTCTTTTTCTGCTGTCACTTTTCTAGGTTTCTAAAAAACGTCTTTATTTTTTCAAAGTCTTTTTGTGTTTATTTAGCAAAAAATTAAAAAGCCCAGTGGTGATGAATAATGAATAAATATCACCAAAAGAAAGCTCTATTTGTGTGAACAAAGTGATAAAAATTTAGTTTGGGTACAATGTAGCATGACCCCGCAATTGTCATTTCAATTTCGACAGGGGAAAATTGGCCTGGGCAGGAAGGGGGTAAAAGTGGTTAAAGTGAACCAGTGCTTTTCTCATGCAGGGCAAATGAACAGGTTTACCTTAATGCCCCCTTACCAATAGCACTTTCCTTTCCTCCCCTGCCACTTATTTTGGCTGCCTGGCATAGGAGTGGTAGACAATATTCATTGCTTGCACGGTGCTATTAACTCCTATTAGGTGTATATCTGGCTGGAGAGTTGTATTAGACGTTCACTTTACCTGTCTCTATACGCACATATTGCCACTTCCTTCAATTTATTACAATATAACATACTTTTTTCTCCTAACCAGACTGGTGTTTATCTTCAGATTCGGAGTTATAACTGTGTGTTGAGTACATATTCTTATGCTCTCTTCGTTTTGGAAGCTGCTATCCACTTAACCATTTGTCAGATATGCCAAGATCATTCAAAGAGTCGAGGCAAAGAACAGAGGACTCAAACTATTAAGCGGCTCCTGTGGGGAATGCGCTATGGACAGTTTTTGTATAAATGATAAATAAACCGAAGAACTAAAATATATTGCAGCCTATTAATCCTTAGATGCAGAGGCTTCATTCGTTTTATTTTTCCAGGCTAAGCACAATTTGCTAACAGGTTTCCTGTGAAGTATACGATCCTACCTCCCTATTTATTAGAAATTATGAGAGGGCTTTATTAGAAATTATGGGCCAGATTCACAGAGAGTGGGCGCACATTACGACGCCGTAGAGCAAACGCCGTACGCCACGCCGACGCAGCGCGGAGCGGCAAGCACTGCATTCAGCAAGCTATTGCTCCAAACGCTGCGTCAGCCTGGCGTATTTTTCGAAGGTGCAGGGCGGCGTAGGTGAAGTAGGCGTGACCCCATGTAAATGATGGTTCGAGCATGGTGCAGTGTTTTACACCCAGCTTATCACGAACTGCGCATGCGCCGTGACGTTGCCGTGAGATGGACACATGAAACAGCACCCTCATGTGCATGCTTACAACCACGCCAGCACAACTGCCTAAGCTACGCCGGATCACCACGTACGATGTGAACGTAACGTACGCCCAATACGCCGGCCTGTGTTCTCTGGTGCAGACCTTTGCATGTCTGTTGCCGGGTTGCACCTCATCTATGGGGAATAAATTTACGCCGGACGTACAAATTATGCGCACCTTTAGTAGCATGCGCCGGGTGCACGTACGTTCGTGAATCGCCGTATTTACCTCATTTGCATGTTTGAATGCCTAATCAATGGGAGCAGCAACATGCATCCAGACAAAAAGTGCGCCCACGCTACGCCGGTGTATGCAAGCTACGTTGGCGTAGGGTGGCCAGTTTTTAGGCGTATGTTGGTTTGTGGGTCTGGCGCACAGATACGCTGGCGAACATTTTCACTTACCGGCGCAAATTTGCACTTACGTAAGTGGTTTGTGAATCTGGGCCAAACAGAGGGCTAAGTAAGTGTAGTTCAAATCAGTATAGCAGCCAAGGGTGAAAATGCTGCTCCTCCATTGATACAATGCAGGAATGTGAGAGAGCATTGTCACCTTGGGACAGGAAGTATGTTACTGACAAGGTGAAAAAAAACGAAAAAAAAAAAAACGAATACAGCTACTAGGAAAAATGCAGTATATTAAATGTTTATTTTTGGGTTTACAGTATATGTAGGGTTGTAAAAAGGATTATAGCAGTGCCTTAAACAAGTCACAAAAAATTGTAGTCAGACCCAAAAATAAGTATAAACATTTTATTAATGTTATAAATGATTTAAAAAAACATTGAAAAGATAATTAGTTCAAAGTATATGAAAAGATAAATGTTTAAAAAAAAAGGCTACGTTCTCAGGAAATAAATGAACAAAAGTGGATCCAATATGTGGAAATAACCATTGTGAGAGAGCTGAGTGACAAAACAAATGCTCTACCTACCCTAAGTCTAATGCCGCGTACACACGGTCGTTTTTTGCGATGAAAAAAACGACGTTTTTGAAACGTCACTTTCAAAGACGATGTTGCATACACACCATCGTTTTTTCACAAAAAACGAGGTTACGTTCACCACACTTTTCCATTGAAGCTCGCTTCATAACTACCTTCTGGGCATGCGCGGGTTGAAAAACGTCGTTTTAAACGACGTTTTTGCTACACACGGTGACTTTTTGTGAAACAAAAAACGACGTTTTGAAAAACGACACAAAAAATTCAAGCATGTTGGAATTTTTTTTTGGTCGTTTTTTTTTAAGACAAAAAACGACGTTTTGCCCACACACGATCAATTTAAATGACGTTTTAAAAAACAACGTTTTTTTTCATCGCAAAAAACGACCGTGTGTACGCGGCATTAGGCCTTGTACACACGATCAAATCTGTCTGCTGGAAACGGTCTGCTAGACCATTTCAGCAGACAGATTCGATCGTGTGTACGGGCAAACAGACGGATTTGGCCACCCGACAGATTGGAAAGCATGCTTACCAATCTGTCGGCTGGGAATCCGTCCGCCCGACATGCGCGGAAGTGTTTTACTTCCTGGTGCGGTGACGTGGCGGCGTCAACGTCACCGCCACGTCACCGCCCCGTCTGGCGGCGGGGATTTTGGTTTGATCGTGTGTACACGATCAAACCAATATGTCCTCAGCAGACAGATTTGTTCAAATCGGTCGGCCCGACCGATTTAAACAAATCTGTCTGCTCGTGTGTATGGGGCCTAACAGGAAGCAGAGTCAGATGTAGCAAACGGCAAAGTCACCTAAAGCACCAATCAAACCTTATGCCGCGTACACACGGTTGTTTTTTGTCTTGAAAAAAAACAAAAAACTTAATTTTAAAAAACGACGTTGCCTACACACCATCGTTTTCTGAAAATGCTCTTGCAAAGCGCGGTTACGTACAACACGTACGACGGCACTCTGTTCCATTCAAGCTTGCATCATAACTTGCTTTTGAGCATGTGTGGGTTTAAAAACGTTGTTTTAAACGTTGTTTTGCCCACACACGATCATTTTTATGACACAAAAAACGACATTCTGAAAAACGACATAAAAAATTGAAGCATGTTCGAATATTTTTTGAAGACATAAAACAACGTTTTGCCCACACACGATCATTTTAAATGTTTTATTTCATCACAAAAAACGACCGTGTGTAGGCGCCATTAGTGTGATTGCAGGGGGCTAATGTTGCATACTAAAAAGCTAGGATTCAAAAAGACCAAATTAGGGGTTAAAAAGACCACAAAATAATAGCTTGTGGTTACTTGTCCCTAAGCAAGGGCTAACATAGCCTCGATACATACCTAATTTGAACACATTCGAATTTCAATAAGTGGGCGCTGAATAGGCTGCCAGTGATGTAAGCTAGCAATTTGGTCGATGGGTAAGTTGCTGTAACCTTCAGCACAGCCCAAGGATTGTAATGGTAAATAGGAATGAAACCTAGAAAAGGTGAAAAAAAGGAGAGACCATTCAAAGGAAGGTCCTGAACTGGCAAGGATAACAAACAGGTCAGCCACAGAAAAAAGGGAGAGACAAAAAATAAAACACAGATAGAGCAAATAAATTTACCTTTAACCAAGCAAAACCATATAACAGCGCCCACCAGGCTCAACAGCAAACAAGTGCTGACTGAGCCTGTTTAAATAGCCCACCAGCTGATCAGCGATTGTCATCATTGACCAGCTGCGGACAACAAAGTGGCCAACACGCATGCGTGCACCCCGTCGCACACCTACAATCACCACAATGCTCAGCGGCGTGACACCAGCCGCTCACCATAACAAAATAGCAGAGCAGCCAGACACGCGCCAATAGCGGGATGTTACAGGGGAGGCAGGGATGGTTGAGACGGGAGAGGGCAAACAAAAGCCGTGGCCATGGGCGGGCAGTGTGTCATTAGACAACACAACCCTTGGGTGTCCATACAACCATGGGTAAGGGGCTCGGATGTCACCGCGGAGAAACCGCACAGAACTACGGCTAGCGTCAGATCCCAGACAGGTAACAGCAGGTAAACACAGCCCAACACAAGGAAAGCCACAAAAAAGGATGTAAAGAAAAGAAGGATCCAAAAATGGACATAAAACCAGAGATTTAAGCCTTGGATGAAACGTTCTGCAAAAATAATAAAGAAAAACAAAAAACAGAATTAGTACATCTTAAAGATCATTGAATAAATACAGCATCAGTAGTGTGTTTGAACAGACATCGATAAACATCATTTGGAGATATTGTTTTAATACACTTAGGCCATGTACACACGAGGGAATAAATCCGCTGAACATGGTCCGACGGACCATTTCAGCTGAAAAATCCGCTCGTGTGTAGGGGCAAATGGACCGTTCTGGCCGGATTCCTCCGGCGGAAAAATTTCAAAGCATGTTTTGAAATTTTTCCGCGGATAGCTGCCCGTCAGATATGTCCGCTGGTTAGTACGGCAAACCAGCGGACATATCTGCCCGCACATGCGTTGTATCCTGTGAATGGATCCGACGCATGCGCGCGGAAGTGTTTACTTCCTGGTGCGGTGACGTGGCGGCGTCAACGTCACCGCCGCGTCACTGCGCTGTCCGCCGGCGGGGAATTTGATCCGATGGTGTGTACAGCCATCGGATCAAAACATCCCGGCGTAAATATGCGCTGTAAACGGTCCGGGGACCGTTTACAGCGGATAAATCCCATCGTGTGTACAAGGCCTGAGAGTAAGTACAGGGATGAATCAAATCTTGGTATCGACCCATTTTGAGTACTTTGGTGGAAAACTTTATTCAAGAATATAGTGCCATTATTTTCAAGGCCTACAAGAATGGCGCTATTGACCAGCCCACCTGGAACTACTTGAATGTACGAGATCCGAAAACTCCAACATTCTATTCATTGCCTAAGATACATAAATCTTTGGTTCACCCCCCAGGATGTCCGATTTTGTCGGGCTGCCAAGGGTTGACTAAAAATGCTAGTGCTTTGGTTGACAAATACCTACACCCCCATGTTACTTCACTATCGTCCTGTGTGAAAGATACCATCGATCTTCTTCAGAGCATTGATGGTAAATATCTCCCACCAGGCACCTGGTTGGTTGCACTTGATGTAGAAAGCCTTTATAATTCCATTCCCTGTGAAAAGGGTATTGCCATTACTCGGACACAACTTGATGAATGAGGTTCCTCTTCTGCCGGTTATAGCGAGTTCGTCCTTCGGTTGCTCAAGTTCATTCTTACTCATTTTTTTTTTGGTTTGGCACCTCCCACTTCCTCCAGGTACAGGGTGTGGCTATGGCAACCATTTGTGCCCCCTTTTATGCTAACCTGTACCTGGGGGGGGGGGTGGGAGAGGCAATTATTTTCCAATGATCATCTATTGTCTTTGTTAAAACATGTGATTACATGGTCAAGATATATAGATGACATTTAAATGTTTTGGTCGGGCACTAGGGATGCGCTCGGACAACTGATGGACGAACTCACTATAAATGATTTTAACCTTTTACCATGGAGGTCCATATTAACTTCCTTGATTTACAGATCCACATTGACAAGGAGGGTAGATCCCATTCTTCCCTATTCCGTAAGCCTTCTGCCGGCAACGCGGTTTTGCACGCTACCAGTGCACACCCCAACCCCTCCTTAACAGCATCCGCTTCAGTCAATTTCTTCAGTTAAAAAGAAACTGTATGTTGGAATCAGACTTTGTCAAAGCAGCCAAGGAATTACGCAACAGACTATTAGTTCGGGGATACAGTAGATCCCTTTTGAAGAAATCTTTTAAAAGAGTCACTAAATTGAATAGAAAGGACTTAATCTATTTAACTCAAATCCCCAAACCTAATACATCTGTTAGCGTAATAACAAAAGTTCTCCAAACAACATGGCCAACTAAATATGGTTCTCAAGAAATTTTGGCCCATTCTTCTGGCTGACAATACTATAAAAAAATTCATTAAACCCTACCCACAGGTAACTTACCGCCATGCTCCCTCTATCAAGGACCGGTTGGTATCTAGTCACTTTTGTCCTCAAATTCCAGAACAAACCCAGCAAACAGACACCTTCCCTTGTGGAAGATGCGATGTTTGCTGTTATTTATCCAACTCTAGAGATGTACCTCTCCCCACTGGATTTGTTCACAACATTAAAAAACATGTAACGTGTAAAACAATTGGTGTGGTATACCTAGCTCTATGCCAATGTGGCTGTTTTTATGTCAGAAAAATGAAAAGAGAGACTGTTTTTCAAAAGAATCAGAGACCACATTTTGCCACTCCATAAAAGGTTAACTACCACGCACTAAACCGACACATTGACTGCCAGCATGGATTTGATGCAAACATGGTGTGATTTCATGCCCTTGAACATGTTTTACTGCATGTCCGTGGTGGGGATATAGATGTTACTTTGTTACAACTAGAGACACGATGGATACACAGCTTAGATGCTGTCAAATATCCAGGACTTAATGAATATATTAGTTACACATCTTTCCTATGATTATCCTGTTTCATGCATATCTTTTAAGTGTTCATAGGTTCTGTCAAGGACTCATGCCCATTCCCCTTCCCTGCGTTGTTTCCCCTTCTATCCACTGCATGTATTGATCCCGGTTCTCCTCTGAGTTCTATTTGGTTGATATATAGTATCCCCCCCTTTATTCCCACTCTCTCCTTCCATTTCCCTTTTCCCTATCATCCCTGTGTATTAAAACAATATCTCCAAATGATGTTTATCGATGTCTGTTCAAACACACTACTGATGCTGTATTTATTAAATGATCTTTAATATGTACTAATTCTGTTTTGTTTTTCTTTATTATTTTTGCAGAATGTTTCATCCAAGGCTTTCCTCTCCGGTTTATGTCCATTGTTGGATCCTTTTGTTTACATTCTTTTTTGTGGCTTTCCTTGTGTTGGGCTGTGTTTGCCTGTTGTTTCCTATCTGGGATCTGACGCTAGCGGTAGTTCTGTGCGGTTTCTCAGCGGTGACATCCGAGCCCCTTACCCATGGTTGTATGGACACCCAATTGTTGTGTCTAATGATACACTGCCCACCCATGGCCACACCTTTTGTTTGCCCTCTCCTGTCTCAACCATCCCCGCCTCCCCTGAAACATCCCGCTATTGGCGCGTGTCTGGCTGCTCTGCTATTTTGTTATGGTGAGCGGCTGGTGTCACGCCGCTGAGCATTGTGGAGATTGTAGGCGTGCGATGTGGTGCACGCATTCGCATTGGCAACTTTGTTGTCCGCAGCTGGTCAGTGATGACAATCGCTGAACAGCTGGGGGTCTATTTAAACAGGCTCAGTCAACACTTGTTTGCTGTCGAGCCTGGTGGGCGCTGTTATATGGTTTTGCTTGGTTAAAGGTAAATTTATTTGCTCTATCTGTGATTTTATTTTTTGTCTCTCCCTTTTTTCTGTGGCTGACCTGTTTGTTATCCTTGTCAGGTTAGGACCTTCATTTGAATGGTCTCTCCTTTTTTTCACCTTTTCTAGGTTTCATTCCTATTTACCATTACAGTCCTTGGGCTGTGCTGAAGGTTACAGCAACTTACCCATCAACCAAATTGCTAGCTTACATCACTGGCAGCCTATTCAGCACCCACTCATTTAAATTCTAATGTGTTCAAATTAGGTATGTATCGAGGCTATGTTAGCCCTTGCTTAGGGACAAGAAACCACAAGCTATTACTTTGTGGTCTTTTTAACCACTAATTAGTTATTTTTGAATCCTTACTTTTTAGTATGCAACATTAGCCCCCTGCAATCACACTAAGGTTTGATTGGTGCTTTGGTGACTTTGCGTTTTGCTACATCTGGCTCTGCTTCCTGTTCGACTTGGGGTAGTACAGCATTTGTTTTGTCACTCAGGCTCTCTCACAATGGTTAGTTCCACATATTGTTCCACTTGTGTTCATTATTTCCTGAGAACGTAGCCTTTTTTTTGAAACATTCATCTTTTCATATACTTTGAACTAATTATCTGTATGTATCTTTTATTAGATTGTACAAAATATATTGATTGACTCATACCCCTGAAGAAGGCAACGATTTGCCGAAACATGTCGGTACTTTGTAACAACTTATATCAATTCTAGTCTACTTTTAATGTTTTTAAAATTATTTATAATATTAATAAAATGTTTATACTTATTTTTGGGTCTGACTACAATTTCTTGGGACTTGTTTAACCACATGCCGACCGCCCACCACAGTTATACGGCGGGACGGTGGCACTGCTGCGCGAGAGCACGTAGCTCTACGTCCTATCTTTAGCGGCCGCTAGTGGGCCGTATCGGCCTAAACTGAGGAAAAAAAATGTTTTTTTTATATTTTTTGGTGATATTTATTATAGCAAAATGTAAAAAATATTGCATGTTTTTCAAAATAGTCGCTCTATTTTTGTTTATAGTGCAAAAAAATTAAAACCGCAGAGATGATCAAATACCACCAAAAGAAAGCTCTATTTGTGGGAAAAAAAGGACGCCAATTTTGTTTGGGAGCCACCGCACGACCGCCAATTGTAACAGAAAGCAGCAGTGCCGAATCACAAAATTGCTCTGATCTTTGACCAGCAATATGGTCCGGGGGTTGAGTGGTTAAGGCACCGCTATAATTCCTCTTTTTACAACCCTATACCATTACCTTATAGGGATGAGGTGCCGGATTCAACAGAGGACACACCAATCACTCTCTTTTATTCTATCTATGTATCAAAGCAAGTTCATTTTTCAGTGCCAGTCAGTATAAAAAGATATATATATGTGTGTAAAATCAGTGAATCGTGTAATCCCATACACCAAAAACAATGTGCGTATCGACCTTTGTTCACCATGGTGCCCTTCACCTCACCTAAGGGTGTCTTCCGACTATCTAAAGGAGGTCAGTATGTGCCTTTGCAGTGTAAAAGTGGAATTGCTTCCATTGACAGATCAAATCCAGTCCACAACTCTCAGCGTAGTGATATACACTGCTCAAAAAAATTAAAGGAACACTTTAAAAACATATCAGATCTCAACAGACAAAAATCTCATGTTGGATATCTATACTGATATAGACGGGGTAATGTGTTAGGAATGAAAGGATTCCATCATTTGATGGAAATTAAAATTATCCACCTACAGAGGGCTGAATCAAAGTGAAATAATTATGCAGCAAGCTAGTCCATTTTGCTGAAATTTCATTGCAACAACTCAAAATGGTCCTCAGTAGTTTCTATGGCCCCCAAGTGCTTGTATGCATGCCTGACAACATCAGGGCATGCTCCTAATCAGACAACAGATGATGTCGTGGGGTATTTTTCTGGACCAGAGCATCACTAAGCTCCTGGACAGACTGAAGTGCAACCTGGCGGCACTGGATGGACTGAAACATAATGTCCCAGAGGTGTTCTTTTGGATTTAGGTCAGGTGAGTGTGGGGGCAATTCAATGGTATCAATTTCTTCATCCTCCAGTAACTGACTGCATGCTCTCGCCACATGAGACTGGGCATTGTTGTGCACCAGGAGGAACCCAGGACCCAATGCACCAGCATAGCATCTGACAATGGGCCAAGAATTTCATCCCGATACCTAATGGCAGTCAGGGTGCCATTGTGTAGCCTGTAGAGGTCTGTGCGTCCCTCCATGGATATGCCTCCCCAGACCATCACTGACCCACCACCAAACCGGTCATGCTGAACAATGTTACAGGCAGCATAAAGTTCTCCGCGGCTTCTCCAGACCCTATCACATCTGTCACATATGCTCAGGGTGAACCTGCTCTCACCTGTGAAAAGCATGGGGCACCAGTGGCGGACTTATCAATTCTGGTATTCAATGGAAAATGCCAATCAAGCTCCACAGTGTCCGGCAGTGAGCACAGAGCACACGGGCACTCAGGCCACACCCATGAAGTCTGTTTCTGATTGTTTGGTCAGAGACATTCACACCAGTGGCCTGCTGGAGGTCATTTTGTAGGGCTCTGGCAGTACTCATTCTGTTCCTCCTTGCACAAAGGAGCAGATACCAGTCCTGCTGATGGGTTAAGGACCTTCTACGGCTCTGTCCAGCTCTCTTGGAGTAAATGCCAATCTCCTGAAATCTCCTCCATGCTCTTGAGACTGTGCTGGGAGACACAGCAAACCTTCTGGCAATGGAACATATTCATGTGCCATCCTGGAGGAGTTGGACTGCGTGTGCAACCTTTATAGGGTTCAAGTATCGCCTCGTGCTACCAGTAGTGATACTGACCCTGGCCAAATGCAAAACTAGTGAACAGTCAGAAAAGATGAGTAGGGAAAAAAAATGTGAGACACCTCCACCTGAAAAAACATTCCTGTTTTGGACAGTATATTTCTTTATGGACTGGCACTGAAAGATGGACTCACTTTCATATATTTATATACTGTGCATATTTTTGTATTTAATAGTTATTGTATTTTATTTTATTCTATCAATATTATTTTGATCACTGAGGAACTTTATATATAAATTAATCTATGCACTTAGGGCCAGATTCAGATACATTTGATGTATCTTTCCGGCGGCGTAGCGTTTCCTCTTTACACTACGCCGCCGCAAATATTATGGGCAAGTGCCTTATTCAGAAAGCACTTGCTCCATAATATGCGGCGGCGTAGCGTAAAGTGCACGGCGTAAGGCCGCGCAATTCAAATTTCTGAAGTGAGGGCGAGATTCATGTAAATGAATTATGACCCCACATAATTGACGTTATTTTTGGATGGCGCATGCGCGAAATCACGTCGCTTTTTTCTCAATGAAAACAACGTGACCGTAACTAACGTCGAGCCCCATTCCCGAACGATTTACGCAAACGACGTAACCGACGTTCGATTTGACGCGGTCCCGACGTCCATACTTAACATTGGCTGCGCCTGCTATAGTAGGGGTAACCTTACGCCTATAACGCCAACGCAAACGCCGTAAACTCCGACGCACCATCGCAAGTACGCTCGTGAATCTGCATAAATAGCTTATTTGCATATTTTACGTGAGAAACAACGTAAACGCCACCTAGCGGCCAGCGGGAGATTACATTTAAGATCCGACGGTGTAAGATTATTACGCCAGTCGGATCTTAGCGTAAATCCTGCGTATCATGTTTTCTGAATAGAAAACAATGACACGCCGGCGGCAAATTCGAATTACGCTGGTGTATCTGTAGATACACCCGCGTAATTCCTTTCTGAATCTGGCCCTTAATGTTTTGGAGGAGAGCGCTGCACCTTGAAGGTAGTATATATTAATTGCATTGGCACAGGGGTTGGATGCAGACTGGTGTTTAGCTGCTTCCTATATCATTTAGTTTTTGTAGCACAGTGTTTTTCGATTTAGCTATAGGGATAGCGTAAAAGATTTATTTATATATGCAAGAAGTTGATCATGTTGCCTAAAAGAGAAGCTATTTCCCAAACCTATCATCAAAATCTTTCACATTAATTAAGATATTTTACTATTTCATGTTTGCCTTCACAAAAGCCTAAAGGTAAAATATTTATCTATAAAGAAATACTGTGCAATGTAAAAACAGAGCAATCCTGTGTACATTCTATTGATGTGGAGGTTAGACGTGATTTTTCTCCATGCCTTATGAAACTCTATAAGTTTAAAAATAAACCAAACTCACTTGGCAGGATACAGAAAGTCAGCAGAGCATAAGAAAACCCTAACAGAAACCACTAGCTAGCCTATTGTGCCTGCCTTTTGCCGGCTCACAGCCTGGGCAGGTATGTTAGTGTTACCCGGACAACAGGCACACTTTCATTGTTTACAATCTACTTTCCTGGGATATTTAACTTGAGAGAAAGTACAACAATCTCATTCTGCTTCTACTTCTGCTTCACACCGGTGCACACAAAGGACATCTGAGCAGACGAGTGCAATGGGCTGCAATTCCAGCAAGGACACAGGAGTGGTGGATGCTTCCCAGAAGCCAGGAGATCCATCAAAGGCGGACAGTGATGCCCAAGAGCATAGCACTGACATGGGACATGGTGCTACCCAAAGCCCATCGGAAAATGATCATGGAGACAGCAAGAAAAGCTAAGACTCTGTGTACAATCTGCAATGCTCAAAACCGATGGTGGCCTAATTTATTTTCTGGATCAATCAATATACCATTGCAATTTCTTCTCATCCATTAAGTTAAGAACAATGTGAAATCTACAACATCTACAAAAAGGCTGAAGAAAAGCCAAAAAACATTCTCCAGTATTTGGAACCCTTGCAACCCTCAGGGACACTTACATCCAATTAAGGAATCCTGACATGGACAAAACTTTCTATCGACCAAGAGGAGATGTCCAGAACATGATGACCTACAAATGATGAAAAGAATTTGTCTGAAGGACACATGCAGGAATGATTAATTGTGTTGGACTTTCTTATATAAGAGAGAACATGGTACATACATTGTAACAGATGAGTATGTCCAGTCTATCAGCCTGGAATAAACTGTGAGAATTTGAACATGAAATATTGCCTGTAGTAGATAAAACAAATACAGTAATCATTTTGTATTAAATGCATGCTTTTTTCCCCACTTGAATGATCAATCAATGCAATTGACAATGTAACTCAGAAGAAGTATGGCGATTCATTTTATTTCAGGGATTGTATGATTTTTGCTGTGTTTAAAAAATAATCATCTCATTATGAGAACATTTCCCTACAATTAAGCATTACAATGTTTACTTTGTTAATGAATCCCTTTCAAAGCTGAGTAAAATTTACTAGCAAAAATTGACCCAATTTGATTAGGAGCCATATCATACAGTTAAAAAGAATAATATTCATGTTTAAGTGTGCATGTTTAAGATATATTGCATTACATGGAACAGATCCGTTTTTGGTTAGTTCTATCCTACATATATTGAAATTTGTATATATATTAAATTTGTCCCACCTATGTATAGTAGTGAGTATAATAATAATTCTAAGGTCATTGAGAAGAAGTGTTCGTAAAGCCCTCTCAGAAGCAATGTTAAAATAATTGTATTAATTTGACTTACATTTTAGTATTTTCATCAGTATATTTTACATTATACTATAGCTTTGTTAATAAATAAAACAACTTTCTGAAATATGTGAATGTTCTACAACTTCTACTTACATTAAAGGATCACTAAAGGATTTTTTTTTTAGCTAAATAGCTTCCTTTACCTTACTGCAGTCCTGGTTTCATGTCCTCATTGTTCCATTTAACATGGTTTGCTATGGGTCACGTTCACATCTGTGCTTTTTATGGAAAAGGGCCAGGGACCTTTTTCTGGTTTTTGGTTTCATAGGCTTCAATGGATCAAAAATGTGTATTAAAAAAACGCAAAACGCACCTGGAATATGCATAGGTGTGAACCAGGCCTTAGTTCTCACCAAAACAGGTGTTCCCAGTGAAACATTTTCCCCCTCTTCCTATCCTTATGACAGCTCGAAATGTAGGATTTTCCCTAACTTTCTGTACCAATGTCATTAATCGCAAGGACCAATAGAGAGGATATTGCAACAAAATGTTTTGAATTCCCTGCTTTACAGATGTTCCACCTAGTAGCACAGATCCCAATACATTTCACTCTATACCAGAATCCAGGGGTGCCCAACCAGTGGTTCGGGGGCAACATCTGATGTGGCCTGCGATCCCCTGCTCTGGGATGGAATAGAATACTGTTATTAAAGGTCAGTTTATTACTAAAATCACAGTGTATATATGGGCATATCTGTTCTGCAGTGGTTACTGGGCTGCTTTCAAACTGAAAAGGGGGTCCGACCAATTGGACCCTCCATTCACCTCCAAGTAGTTCCCAACATAAACCGACTTGTGTCCTACCTCCAATCCGATCAGCAAAAAAAAAGAAGAATAGCAGAGCAGACATGGACATGCCATCCTCCCGCTATACTTGTGGCCCGCGACCGGTTACCAAGTCGCTTAAGTGGCCCTCGCTCTTCAAAAGGTTGGTCACCCCTGCTGTAATCTCAGTGCAGTGCTGTCTTATGATATGTGATCAAAAGTGCTCAAAACATAACATGCGTAACAACATCAAAATAACAAATTCCATCAATAAAATAATCACTTAAATAACATGCATAATATCCTTTTATATAAACAAATGATATGCATTTTTGTTTTTTGGCTGTTATATTGATCCACTCGCTCGCTTCAAAACTTGATACATTATTGATCTGCAATAAGTGTGCATATCTGGGAATTTTCCAAAACTGATGAGCCTTAAGCCTTGTGCCCACGATCAGATTTTCCGATGGGAATTGTGTGATGACAGACTGTTGGCCTAAAATCTGACCGTTTGTACACTCCATCAGACAACTGTTGTCAGATTTTCCACCAACAAATGTTGCATGAAAGGCTTATAGATTTTCCGTGGACAACGTTCTGTTGTCAGATTTTCCTATCATGTAAACACAAGTCCGTCTGACAAAAGTCCAAAGTACAAACACGCATGCTGGGAATCATTGTTCACCAAACACAACATTAGCAGAAGATGCCCAAAGGGCGGCACTCAAGAGCTGAAATTTCACGTAGTACGTCACGTAGTACACTAGTGTGTTGTTGCCGACAATTGTGTGCTGTTTTTATGCAAGACAAGTTCATGAGGGAGGGAGACACAAATTAGGAAAACCGACATCAGACGCAAGGACCTATACTGCTGCCTGCAGTACACTGCGCACCGGATGAATGTGTAGCACTACCCCCGTAGGAGCTGCTGGTTTAAATGTGGGCCTTGCACATTACCTCGCTTTTCGTTGTCTAGGGGATGAGATGAGAGTCCAAGAAACTTCAATGTCCACACAAGTTGCAAATCCTTTTTTGTCAGGTTTTATTTCACACAAACTTGTATAGATAGAGAGATGGAGGGTTAGGGGAAGGTTCAGACACACAATGCAGATCACCGGGGAACTTCTAAGTTTCAAAAGTCACACTCATACACATGATCCGAATATCGGACGAAAATGATCGTCCGATGATGGATCGTACAATTTTCAGATCGTGTGTACACTACTTTCGAGAGCCGGTCACGACCATTCATCCGATATTTTTAGATCGGACAATCGCGAAAATTTTCCTCGTACGATGTCAGATCGTACGATTTTCATTTAGTCAGTACAGCCGTCGTCCGACAATACAATACAAATACATTACAACACGTGACATCACTTCCGATCTTTTTTTTCTGTCGTACGAGAATTTTCGTGAGTTTAATAACCTATTTTATTTTACTTGCGATTATTAAGTGAAAACAGTAGAACGATCCATCGGCCGATATTCGGATCGTGTGTATGGGCCATTAGAGTGGGTATTGCTCACCTGGATTGACCCCTCTCACTGGCCTAGCAGCCGGGGTGATGCACGGACAAAAAGAATAGAAAACAGTCTCTGCCACAGACCTTTCTCTGAAAGGAAAGAAATAGTTTGGGAGGGTTTACCAGCAAAGACCACAAAGCACCAGTCCTTAGTAAGTTAAAAGAAATTTGGAAAAAAACACACTGGGTGGGTGTTAGCCACTTCAGTGTAATTAGGACTTTTAGTAGGGTTTGTGTCTAATAGGTGAGCTATTGAATTTAAACTAATTTTGATTAAAGAAAATTACAAATTTTATTTAGGTACATAAAAAACAATAAATGATAAAAAACAGTGATTTGCCCTGATACTGTAGAGATGTTTGTGATACGTTAGATGGAAATGAAGCTGGTCGCCAACATGTTTCGCCGTATAAGCGTCGTCAGGGCGCTGCAACCATCTCTTTCATATCTGGTAGTATGCAAAGGAAAATACATTACTAACATATAAAAAACTCCATAACATTGTTACAGGACATAAAAGTTTTCATTGTAACATTGGTACATAATATTTTCATATTTTAGCATAAGTCATGTATAAAAGCTCACCATAAAGACTCTGTCAGGTCTGATCCAAGGGCTGCTCGTGGCTAGTGGCGATCCCCAGAAGGTGACACCTGGCTGAAAAGCAGACCACGCCCCCAACGGAGGTCAGAACCGTGTGGGTTGCTTGAGAAGCTCGTCGGACCCTGCTAAACCCAGTATAGTGTGTAAATATACCGTGTCCAAAAGGGTAATAATACAAAAACGATGCTATAGTTTGTGGTAGTCCCTAACATGGTCAACACACAGTACATGTTTCTATTTATTGAAAATAGACACATACCTGCTGTAAGGTTACAGATGTATTTACCCCAATCTCCTATCGTTCTCAATTGGAGGAGGAGAAAGGGGAAGGAAACTTTCTCTGAAAGTAGAAATAAACTGTAGAAATAAAATGTTTCAGAATCCTCTGCCACAGGATTTGGTGCCCTGGATTTCCAGCCGTACAGTTTACAGCCTTTAACCACTTGCTTACTGGGCACTTACACCCCCCTCCTGCCCAGGTAAAATTTCAGCTTCCGGCACTGCGTCGCTTTAACTGACAATTGCGCGGTCGTGCGACGTGGCTCCCAAACAAAATTTATGTCTTTTTTTCCCCACAAGTAGAGCTTTCTTTTGGTGGTATTTGATCGCCTGTGCGATTTTTATTTTTTGCGCTATAAACAAAAAAGAGCGACAATTTTGAAGAAAAATACAATATTTTTTACTTGTTGCTATAATAAATATCCCAATTAAAAAAAAAACACATTTTTTTTTCTCAGTTTAGGGCGATACGTATTCTTCTACATATTTTTGGTAAAAAAAAAAATCGCAATAAGCGACTGGTTTGCGCAAAAGTTATAGCGCTTACAAAATAGGGGAGAGAATTATTATTTTTTTATTTTTATTTTTTTTACTAGAAATGGCGGCGATCTGCGATTTTTATTGGTACTGTCGACGTTATAGCGGACACATCGGACACTTTTGACACATTTTTGGCGCCATTCACATTTATTCTGCGATCAGTGCTATAAATATGCACTAATTACAGTATAAATGTGACTGGCATTGAAGGGGTTAACACTAGGGGGTGAGGAAGGGGTTAAATGTGTATGCTAGGTGTGTTCTAACTGTAGGGGGAGGGGGGGTGACTGGGGGGGTGACCGATCTGTGTCCCTATGTAGGAAGGAACAGATCGGGCTCCTCCCTTCCAGAGACAGGACATTGTCTCTGTGTGAGCCGGCAATGAGAGATGATCTATGAGAGATCATCTCTCATTGGCCCACAGATCGCATCACAAACGGCCGCTCTGATTGGCCGTTTGCCGCGATCTGTGATTGGCCGTGTCCAAGGGACACGGACAACACAGGGCTTCCCCGCAGCGTGCTGTACAGCGCGCGCTGGGAAAGCCAGAATGACATGCCGTCAAATGACGGCATGTTGGATTTTCAGGCCCGCGCTGTTGCCGTCATCCGACGGTAGCGCGGGCCTCAAGTGGTTAAGCCAACCCGGCAACACTGTAAGGCATCATAGAATATGGTGCATCCTCCAAAAAGGTTACCAGGTAGACATGTGCACAGAAAAAAAATTCGTTTTTTTTTGTTCCGTTTCGTATGGTCCCGTCTGTTCGTTTCCGTTCGTTTTTCGTAAGACGCCCGTTTTCCCGTTCGTTTGTCGTGATTTTGACGTGATTTTTCCGTATTCCGATCGTTTCGTATTTCCGTTACCGTTTTATTTTCGTACATGCGGGATGATTCGTTATTCTGTTTAATTCATGTTCGTTTCTTGTTAGACAATAATTATCGTGAATTTTCGTCAATTTGCATTCTGTGTATCTTGAATGCTTTTCTTTTGTTAGTGTCAGTTGTATGTTCATTGTTCAATGACATCTATAACAAAAGAATTTCATTATGTATATTGAATGAATTCCTTTTTCTGTTTTCTGTGTATTCAAAATACTGAAGGCAAATTTTTTGTTATAGGTGTCATATCAACATACGAAAATAACAAAAGAAACAGTTCAAATGCAAATCTTTTGTTTATGTTTATTTGAATGGCCAGAGAGTTAGGCTGGCCATACATGATACAATTTTCTGTGCAATTTTCTTTAGATTTACCTTCAACTATGTAGTGCAAGGGCCTGCCTGATTGCATACAATTGAAAGTGTTGTTTAGTTTGACCTCATATATGGTTTTTGGTAAATCTAAAAGAAAATTGTACAAGAAAATTGAACATGTATGGCCAGCCTCAGTGACTGAAAGCAGCTTCTCTTTTGTGCAGAATAGTGAGTACACTTGTACAGTAAAGCCTAATAAACTTTTCTGTGGATTTTCATCTGAAGGGAGATCAGTTGGCCAGACTTTTGAACCCAAAAATGGTTTTCTGATGCAGTTTAAAAACAAACGAATTTTCTGAGAACGATCGGAAAACGATCGTTTTTCTGTTTGTTGTTAAAATAGTCTGACCAAGTGTATGGGGCTTAACAATACTATACAATACAGAACAAAAGAGAAGCTGCTTTCAGTCACTGAGGCTGGCCATACATGTTCAATTTTCTTGTACAATTTTCTTTTAGATTTACCAAAAACCATATAATATGAGGTCAAACTAAACAACACTTTCAATTGTATGCAATCAGGCAGGCCCTTGCACTACATAGTTGAAGGTAAATCTAAAGAAAATTGCACAGAAAATTGTATCATGTATGGCCAGCCTAACTCTCTGGCCATTAAAAAAACCATAATCAAAAGATTTGCATTTGAACACGTTTCTTTTGTTATTTTCGTATGTTGATATGACACCTATAACAAAAAATTTGCCTTCAGTATTTTGAATACACAGAAACAGAAAAAGGAATTCATTCAATATACATAATGAAATTCTTTTGTTATAGATGTCATTGAACAATGAACATACAACTGAAAACGAACACAAAACGGATTCAAACAAAATACACAATGCAAACCTCTTGATACAGATTTCATTTTCGTTATTTTGCCATTTTCGTTTTGTCGTTTTTTCCCGTCGGATCGTTCGTTCGTATTTGCGGTCGTTCGTTATGCGGCTCATCCGTTATCCCGTCGTTTTCGTATTTTGGTGCTTTACCGTTTTCGTATGTACACATTATCCCGCGGGTACGAAAATGAACATTTTCGTACGAAAATAACATTCGTACGAACGGGAATGCACATATCTATTACCAGGCCTCTCCCGAGACACTAGCCTTCCACTTGGTCCTAGCAGGACAGGTCCTCCCCTGGTTTTCTCCATTGAGTGGCTTCCTCCCGCAGGACAGATAGCACAGGATCACCTTCAAAGTGCAGGCCCCAATCAAGACAACTGGACCTACCTGGCAGAAATGCAGCCCGGGGCCAGCGTGGTCCCGAGCTGAAAGTGAACCATTACATACCTTGAGCCAGGAGGGCCACGAGGCAAAGACCCCTGAAAATGGCATCTGCCTCTTAAGTATCCTTCCCCAGCATGCCCAGCGGGGAGACCACCCAGTACACTCTGGCCTGCCTGTGTTCCAACATTGGCCTGCGGTGATAATGCCACCTACAGGCAAACAATGGGAAAACCCTCCAAGCACAGCCAAAGCCAGAACAGAGGCTGATTTAGCCTTAAAGTGGATGTAAACCCAACATTTTTTTTATTTTATGTCACAATGTAGAGAATAAGATTTCCTATCATCTGTGCCCAGTCTTGCCACACAGAGTTAATCCAGCGCTGAGCAATCCTCTTTTTGTTGTTCAGTGAAATAAAACAGACTTCCAGATAAAACCTCCTTCCAGATAAATGTCCTTGCTTTGAGTGACAGATTATTTACATATCTTGTGCACTAGCTTGCAGAAATGCACTGCTTCTGTAAAAAGTGCCCAATTCACATCCCTCTCCCCTCTCCTCCTCTCCTCTCCCCTCTCCTCCTCTCCTCTCCCCTCCAGCCCTCCTAGGATTGTCTGTCTTTCCTGTGTTTTGACTAAATGTTTTCAAAAAACATTTAGTCATTTACCAGGATATGTTATGTGGGGAGGGGTGGATTTCTCACCTTTTATACTTACACCCAGTAAGGCTGAATGAACTTAGGGCTGGTTCACATTAGTGCACTGTGCGAATTTGCGTGAGTGATTCGCACCGCACTGCTGTTTATCTCACGTGATGCAATTTCAGCCATACAAACTTATTGGCTGAAATCGTATCTCATTTGGACCAAACACGAACAGGACCCTTTTTTTGGTCCACAACAGAATCGCATAGGTGTTCACACCCATGCGATCCGATTCATGTCCTAACTGTTAGTTCGCAGTGTGACATGTGAGCTGAAATGGGGGTGTCATTACCATTGTATGACACTCCCCAGCAGTTCGCATATGGCAGTGTGAGTCGGGTCGGGGGTGATGTGAGAACCCGCAGTGGATTCGCAGGGTTCCCGAATCGCACCAGTGTGAACCGAGCCTTGGGGGGAGCAGTCAGGTGACATTTGTAGGCTGTATGCTTTGAGGCTTGGTTCACACTGGTGCGATTCGGGAACCCTGCGAATTCACTGCGGGTCCATGGGACCCCTACTTTCAAAAGGTTTTTTTATTTTTATAAATGTTTACAATTTATTTTTGTACTATTGAAGGGAGGGTGGGGTTTTATTTTTTAAATATATTTGTTCACAGTGCTTTTGGGAAAGCGGGTGGGGGGATGGGGCAATGTTTTTTTTTTTTTTTTACAATTTAATTTGTTCTTCATCATTTTTTTTTTTTTACAGTCATATTGTTTCAATGTCAGTATTTATTTTTCTACAATTTTTTTTTTTATATTCATTGCAGTTCTATTTTTTATGGGCTCCGTTGGGGGGCTTTGGTGAGATGTCAGGGGTCAAAAAAGACCTCTGACATCTCCCCTTTGAGACAGAGAATGGAAGTGAGGTCACAGATTCCCCACTCCTTTTCTCACACTGAAGACAGAGTCTCCCCTTCATTCATAAACTGAAGCAGAGTAACACAGGTTACTCTGCTCAGTTATCGCAAGACATAGACAGGTATTCTTCGCTGTCGCAACATCTCCAAAATACGCCCCTTTCTAACCAATGACACCACAAAACTATGAATTCACTCCCTGGTCATCTCCCGCCTCGATTATTGCAACTCCCTTCTCACCGGCTTACCGCTGCATACTCTATCCCCCCTTCAGTCCATCATGAACGCTGCTGCCAGACTCATCCACCTTACCAACCGCTCTGTCTCTGCTGCTCCTCTCTGCCAATCCCTCCACTGGCTTCCGCTCACCCAACTAATTAAATTCAAACTACTAACAATTACCTACAAAGCCATCCACAACTCTGCCCTCAGCTACATCAATGATCTAGTCTCTAAATACCAACCTAATCGTTCCCTTCGTTCTTCTCAAGACCTCCTACTCTCTAGCTCTCTTATCACCTGCTCCCATGTTCATCTCCAGGACTTTTCCAGAGACTCTCCAAGCCTATGGAACTCCTTACCCCAATCTATCCGTCTATCTCCCTCTCTATTAGCCTTTAGAAGATCCCTGAAAACCCTCCTCTTCAGAGAAGCCTACCCTTTCCACACCTAGCAACTGCATTTTTCATTTGAGTCCACCTGATCATCCCCCACAGCTACTACCCTTTGTTCCACTTGACCCTCCCTTCTAGATTGTAAGCTCTTATGAGCAGGGCCCTCTGATCCCTTCTGTATTGATTTGTATTGTGAATGTACTGTCTTCCCTGATGTAAAGCGCTGTGCAAACTGTTGGCGCTATATAAATCCTGTATAATAATAATAATAATAATAGAGAGAGTGTTCGGTAACGAACGCTCTCTCTATGTCCCATTCAGAAAAGGAAAGGACCGGTAAATGACATAGATACCGGTCATTTCCTCTGCTCTCCATCCTGACAGATTAACACCCCCAGCCCGCGGGAGAACAGAGGAGGGGAGCCGGCTGCGATGGATGAGCGGGGGGGGGGGGGGGTCGCGTAGGAGGAAGACACAGCGGGCGGATAAGGAGGAGAGAAAGGGGGACATAGAAGAAGGTGAGGGGAGTTGGTGGAGGAGAACATGGAGGTGATCGGTAGGGAAGGACAGCCGTGAGCACCGATCTCCCTGCATGGCTTTAGCTTAGACGCTTCTCTTTCTCTCCCTCCCCTGGCTTTCCGCAGAAAAGACATTCAGGGGATCCGTGCTCACAGCTGTCCAATCCGCACCATCATGCCCGACTGTCACTGGGCAGTGACACATGAATTGACAGCGGCCATGAGCGCCATGAGCGCGCTTTTCACTCCGGTCAGGCGCGAGTGTAGAGGTGGGCGGGGAGTCTGGAGATGTCATGACTCCGCCCACCAAGCGCTGTACATCAGGCCCGCCTACTGAATCCACAATTTCACGGGGCTCCAAGTAAAGAAGGGGGAGATATTTGAAAGGTAAGGATACATGCAGGAGGCATGCAGGAGGCATGTATATCTTTATAGATGAGCACTATGCCATTATTTGGCGCTCACCCCTAAAGGAGCTGCTGGTTTGATGATGGGATGGGCATGTTGAAGTTACCCTTGCTTTGTCTAGGGATGCACCAGAACACTTTGTAATAACTTGAATGTCCAGACAGGCAATAAAGATTTTCTCATGCTTTAATTCCAGCCCAACATAGCCAAACATCAACTCGATGAAGAAGGACATGTTGATGAATAAGAGATAGAGATTCTTGATGTCAGGCCTGGATAAGCACACAGCGCAACTCAGCAGCAGACAGCGCCACTTCACAACGCAGGCGAGGAGGAATGGGTCTTTTCTCTCTCTGACCTAGCTCTACGCCTCTGCCACAGGCCAATGTAATCTGAATAATTTGCTAGCACCCGAACAGAGCAAATCCTCCCAGCTATTTCCCGTGTGTCCGGCACCATGCGACAGCGAAGAGTACCTGTCTATGGCTCTAGATTTTCCCGGAGACGTTCAGGAACCCAGCCATCCACTAGGGTCCCTCTCAGATTCGTCTCCGACCGAGACTCGGCAAGGCCAGGACAATTTGGACGGAATGGGCCACGCCGACGGGGTCCCTGGGTGCGCACACCCTAAAAGGTGGATGCCGTACGGTGTTGGAGGCGGCGCATTTGGGTTCTTACGAAACTCTGCGGCTGGCCATTCATAGGGGAGTTAGGATGGACCTTCCACTTACTGTCTCTATGAAGGCCTCGATTAAGGCATGGGAGGAGGCGGTCGCACTGGCAAGTCCCAGCTACAGGGGTTGTCTCCATCCACCCTGCTATGGATGAATCCTAAATTGTCACACTTCTACTCTTTTGAAGACCCTATGTGCTGGGCGTCAAAGGGGATCAAAACACTTAAAGATGTCACGATGGATGGAGTGTTATTAACTTTTGATCAACTTAAAGCTAGACATGATTTGCCGAACACGCAGTTCTTTCGCTATATTCAATTGCGGCATGCGTTCACGTCTCAATTTAAATCAATGTCTATAGCGTCGGTCCCCTCAGATTTGGAGGACTTACTCTCCACGGAAGACCTTCCCAAGACTCTTTCGGTTTCTATATAAAAAACTGTTCGCCTCCAGTCCAGGTGCGGTTGCCAGTTGCAGAGACAGGTGGGTGGCTGAGGTGCCTGATATTCAGGGGGAGGACTGGGATGTGGATGCATCCTTTCCAGCACCTGGTGGCAGCCAGGGATAAGTTAATCCATTTCAAGTTTTTGCATAGGATCTATTATACGCCAGCCAGGCTGGAGGCTATATACCCATCGGTGCCAGCCGAATGCTTTTGCTCCTGCAGCGGCAGAACATGTGTTTTGGAGTTGCCCTCGGATCAAGCAATTTTGGTCGGAGGTCACCTCTTGCATTTCAGATGTTTTGTTGATTGATCCTATCCCGTTGACGATTAGAACTTGCTTACTGGGGTTGGGGGAAGATGTTGTACCATCCAGGGCTCAACGGACCTTGCTTAACATCCTTTTGTTTTATGCACGGAAAGCCATTCTGTTAAAATGGCGCAAGCCAGGGGCATCTAATCTGTGCTTCTGGAAGGGCCTGGTCAATTTAATCATGCCATACTATAAGGCGACGTACCTTTCCAGGGGTTGTGGCAAAAAATTTGACAGGGTATGGCAAGCTTGGTATAACTCTGACCTTTCTGTTGGATAGGGCCTGATGGCGGAAGTGGGCTTCTTAATAATTCTAAATGCTGTAGTTGGAGGACAATGGCCGGGTGGTATGGGGTGCCATGCTTGATTTTTGCGGAAGAAGGGGTGGTGGGGCTGTTAGAGTTTTCATGGGAGAGAGAGTGGGAGCTGAGCAAACAGGGGGGGGGGGGTTAATTCTGGGTTATTTAATGGTTTTCTTTTTGTAATGTACAGATTTTGTACTTAGGCCTTGTTGGCCGGTCACTGGCCCAGTGTTGTGCTGGGTCGGCTGTCATTTTTATTTTTTTTATTTTCTTTCTTTTGTGTTTCTGTTTCATTTGTATGTTGTCAAAATTAATAAAAAGAAATTGGCAAAAAAAAAAAAAGGTGGATGCCGCACGCCAAAAGTACCCAGAACACCTCACCTCCCTTCCAGGAAATACCCCCCCCCCAGCATGCCCAGCGAGAGGAAAACTCAACCATTGGCTGCTAGGGAAGACTCAATCTGCCGGGAATCCCTCTAGCTCCCACTGCCAAGGATGAACTTACATCCCCAGAATGCAGTCCGAGCCAGTGGACCCTCCCAGAGCAAGACAGGCCAGTAACTCAACAATTGTGATTGGAAGCAAAGTAACTCTCCCAATCAACTATTCTTTTCAAAGCGCAATACCCACGCTTAACGCAAGGGGGGCACTACAATTACTTTAAAAAAGATGAGAGTAGGTTTACATCAATTTTACATCAATTTTAATCATCATGCCGCGTACACACGATCATTTTTTGCGATGAAATCGTGTGTGGGCAAAACGTTCTTTTATGTCTTCAAAAAAACGATGAAAAAAAAATTTGAATATGCTTGAATTTTTTGTGTTGTTTTTCAAAACGTCGGTTTTGTGTCATGGTGTGGGCAAAACAATGTGCAAAACGACGTTTTCAACCCGTGCATGCTCAGAAGCAATTTCTCATACGGGAGCGCTTGTCCTGGTAAAACTACTGTTCAGAATGGATTAAGCACATTCGTTTCTTTTTAAAAGTACAGTATAATGAAGCAAAGAATGCTCTGCATTTGAACCAATGCATTTAAATGCTACACTAAATTCCTAGTTTGTTGTGGCTCATCTTGTTACATACTTCTGTTAACCTTTTTGTTCTCCCTTATTTTTTTTTTTCTTTTAAATGTTTATCAAAATGTGAATTGTGGTTGATTTTGGAGTGTGTGTGAAGTGACCCCCAACAACATTTTTTTTGTACTAAATTACCCACAAGGAGGTTGTTGTCCCTTGTTAATGTTTTTTTTTTGTTAAATGTGTCTGCCTACTCAGTAAATGATCTCTATATATTGTTAAAAATAGACATCTACAAATTTTGCACGGAAACAAAAAAGACATTTATTTCTGTCGCAAAGCAATACAACAAAATTACACACATCTGGCAAACAAAAATAGAAACAAAATAAAATCAAAGAAGCCAGGAAGAAAGCAAAGGACACCCTGCTTGAATTTGAAAAGACAAGGGTCCACCAAAGCAACACTGCAGTCTGTCAAGCCAAAATAAATTTGATTAGGGCAACCATCACTTCTTCTTCCCTTTACTCTTTCCTGCAGTCTTCCCTGCAGCCTTCCCTGCAGCCCGAGTCCTCGGGGGCTGGGTTCCTGGAGCCAAGGTTGTGGCAGGAGCCAGAGCAGGCTCAGGAAGAGGAGGAGCAGGAGAAGGAGCAGGAGCAGGAACAGGAGCAGGAGCAGGAAGAGCAGAAAGGACAGGAGTGCCGATCAGCCCAATGTCAATGTCGTCATTGAGCTTGCCCAGTGTGGCCATGCTTATGGCCTTAAAGATTAGCAACTCGCAGCACACACGCTGGCCCGGCTCCAGCTTTTGGAGCTTGGCCGCAATGAGCGCTCCAAAGCCCTCTTCTTCACTGGGTTGCTCTCTGATGGCCGCTGTTGCTTCACGGAGCATGGCCTGGGTCTCCTCCTCCATTTGCATCAGTCCCCAGGCCCTTTTTTGCGGGAGTGCGGAGAGGAGGCACCTGGGAGATGCAATCTCGCCGGCGTAACTCCTGTCTCCCACTGGGGCCTGCCACCTCCTGGCTCCCAGTGGGCTCTGCCTCCTCCTGGCTCCCCGTGGGGCCTGCCTCCTCCTGGCTTTGCTCTGTCTGTGTATGATAAAAAGGGACATAGTTAATTTGTTGTCCTCATTAATCACACCCATTTATAAAATCCTGACATATGCTAATTGACTGCAAAAATAGATTACACACAGGGCACACATCCATAATTTTGTGGCCCCTTACCCAGCTACAGATATGTGCCCCCTGGAGGTGGGGGGGGGGGGGTTGATGTTGGCTGAAATTGCTCAGTAGGGGGCCTTTCCCCAAACTAAAAATGGAGGTAATTTTTTTTGGGGGTGGAGAAAATGTAAATTAACAAAAAGGCTGTTTCTCATCTGCGACCCCTTCCCGGTGTATTGTGTTTACCCCCCTAGTGGCGTACCCGAAAATTACACACAATCATTATAATTATCAATATTTATGGATTTTGTCCCCATTCTGTTTTGCGACTATTGCCTAGTGACATGTTCCTAATTTTTGCTGCAATCATATATACTTTTCAACACATGTAACATCAATTTGTCACCATTATTCTACATTGCAGTTCATAATTTGTTAGTAAAATGCAATACCTGGCTCCATGGGTCACAATCTGGGTCCTCCAGGAACTCGGGCTCTTCCTCCGAGCTAGCCTGCTCTTGCCTGCAGGGAAGACTGGAGGACTGACTGCAGGGAAGAGGGGCCTGTCTCCTTGGGGGAAGGGTCGACAGGGATGGCCGGGATTTAATATGGTCATCCAGGAACTGCAGCTGATTATAGTACCACAGGTTGGGCTTATATATGGACTCAGCTGCAGCTCCTGATCGTATTGAGGCCTGGACTAGTGACCGTTGGGTCCTGTAGGTGCCCCTAATCGAATAGGGTGCTGCCGCCTGAAATTGAGAAGCGGGGGGGAGCCACAGATTGAGAAGCGGGGGGCCCTTTACAAAAAGAAGAAATAAAGAGAAATATATATAAAAAGAGGGGTAGCCATCCTGGGCCCTTTAGTAAAAAGGAAAAGAGAGACAGAGAAATATAAATATATATATAATATATATATTTAAAAATGGGGGCTGCCATCCAGGGCCCTGGGGGCTTCCGGACCACAAAAAAATAATAAAAGAAAAATAAGTGGCCCTTTAATAAAAAATAAAAGAAAAATATATTAATATGATTATTTTTTTTTTTAGAGGGTTCCCATCCGGGCCCCTGGGCCCCTTACAGGTGTACTGCCTGTACCCCACTGATGGCGGCCCTGTTCTCTAGCACACAACATTATCCACTGTTCAATAATATTAATGTCCAAAATACAGTTACATACCGTCGTATTATTCGATCGGGACTTGCGCCTTCTTCCACAGACTGTGAACGTCGCTTTCAATGATGTCGGATCCCTTTAAACACTGCGCACGTGGCGTGACGCACACGTGTGACGCGAGGCATACCCCGCCCCTGACGTTCGGTCTCGTCCTTTACACGCCCCTTTCTCTAACTTTTTTGGTGGGTGTCATTTCTGGAGGAACAAGACCGAGCAAAAAATATGGCAAGCTCAAGCCATGAGTCAGGCCAGGGCCAGACCAGAAGAAGCTCCAGGCGGAGGTACAAGGCCTCAAACATGGCTTTCAAGGAGATGGTGGAGATGGTGACCATGTTTATGAATGAGGACTATGATGGCAAGCACGGCCCTTACCTGCATCCCGATAAGGTGAAGGCGGACATTATGGAGAAAGTCATTAGGAGGCTTAGGGAGAAATTTGGTCAATGCAGGAGTAAAGAACAACTCAGAAAGAGGTGGTCAGACCTGAAGAATAGAGAGCCAGAGCAGCTGCAGAGAATAAAAAGAATGATTCGAAACAAAAGTAAGTAATTTTGATGTGGCCTCATTTTTGGTGTTTGTTCTTTGTGCCATGTGCTTCTTCTTTCAGGTTGTACTGTATCTATGTTTGTGCTCACACTAAAATTGGTCGTAGGAGTCATCGTTCAATCGTCGCTTTTTGTACTAATAGACGATCTTCAATGCCTAGTTCGCGTGGACAAATCGGAGTGCAATCACTGTATCCTCTAAAAAGAACGTATTTGTATGATTGCAGTTTGAACCTACGACGACTCCTACGACCAGTTATTGTTCTCACAAACATGAAACTTATGACATCTTATGTTTTTAATGTGACATCAATTGTGTTTTTTTAATGTAGATGTGTACCTAGTAGATGTGAATAATTAATAGTAACAATATGCAGAAAAAGGAGAGTGTGCTCAGCAGTGGATTCTACACATGTGGACTCTGTAGTTGTATTTTGAATTATCTTTCATCCCTCTAATCTTTTACCTTTCTGGTTTCCCTTTCTTCCATTTCGTAGGGCGCAAGGAAGCATCAAGGCAGGACGCAAGTTCTCAAGCAACACCTCGAGGGATCTGGATGAAGGGGAAGCTGCCACCACATCCGGTAATGTATCATATAACACAGATACACAGGTAATGTAGGTGTAGGATTATTTTTTATTAATACATGGTTTGCTCGCACATTTCAGGAGCAAGTCGTGCTGGGCAGGGCCGGTACAAGGCAGGGGCGGGAGGGTCGAGTGCCCAGGGCGCTACCATTTTGTAAAGGAAGGAGGGCGCAGTTCTGACACACAAGCGGCCGCCAGACCAGTACACTTGTGTGTGTCATAGACAGCGCGGGCAGCGGCAGTGGCACTATACAAATTGTGTGCCGACTGGGCGCCGAGTGCGCCTCTGCTGTCGCGGTCACGAACACAGCTGTGCTGTCCGTCCTCCCCGTTTGCTCTCCTGGCCGGGTTAACACAAGCCCACACTGACAGGTGAGGAAAACAGCTGTGGGCTGTGTAGTGAGAGCCGACTCGTCCTGCTTCTCCCTCTGTCAGGAGCTGCAGGATCGGAGTGGCTGACCTGTGACAGGGAGTGAGGCAGAGCGGTCGCCTGTGCTCCCCCGTCCCGTCCCCCTCAGACTTCTATAGCACAGCACAAAGTGAAGTGTTCTGGCTGTATGCTACAGATCTGAGAGCGCACACACATTCCAGAAGGGTCACAGTCACAGTGAAGATGAGAACTATGAGAAGGAGGGGGAGGAATTTGTGAAAAAAGGTGAGAACTTTTTAAAGGGAGGATTACAATGGTGGCTGTGAACGGACATTGGGGGGTGGGGTTGGATATAGAGGTGGCTATGGAAGGGGGGTATACAGAGGTTGCTATGGATAATGGAGGAGAGGTATACAGAGGTTTCTATGGAAGGGGGGTATACAGAGGTTGCTATGGATAATGGAGGAGAGGTATACAGAGGTTTCTATGGGAGGGGGGGTATACAGAGGTTGCTATGGAGGAGAGGTATACAGAGGTTGCTATGGAGGGGGGTATACAGAGGTTGCTATGGAGGAGAGGTATACAGGAGGTGGCTATGGAAGGGGGGTATACAGAGGTGGCTATGGAAGGGGGGTATACAGAGGTTGGCTATGGAGGAGAGGTATACAGAGGTTGCTATGGAGGAGAGGTATACAGAGGTTGCTATGGAGGAGAGGTATACAGAGGTTGCTATGGAGGAGAGGTATACAGAGGTTGCTATGGAAGGGGGGTATACAGAGGTTGCTATGGAGGAGAGGTATACAGAGGTGGCTATGGAAGGGGGGTATACAGAGGTGGCTATGGAAGGGGGGTATACAGAGGTTGGCTATGGAAGGGGGGTATACAGAGGTTGGCTATGGAGGAGAGGTATACAGAGGTTGCTATGGAGGAGAGGTATACAGAGGTTGCTATGGAGGAGAGGTATACAGAGGTTGCTATGGAGGAGAGGTATACAGAGGTTGCTATGGAGGAGAGGTATACAGAGGTTGCTATGGAGGAGAGGTATACAGAGGTTGCTATGGAGGAGAGGTATACAGAGGTTGCTATGGAAGGGGGGTATACAGAGGTTGCTATGGAGGAGAGGTATACAGAGGTGGCTATGGAAGGGGGGGTATACAGAGGTTGCTATGGGGAGAGGTATACAGAGGTTGGCTATGGAAGGGGGGTATACAGAGGTTGGCTATGGAAGGGGGGGTATACAGAGGTTGGCTAGGGAAGGGGGTATACAGAGGTTGCTATGGAGGAGAGGTATACAGAGGTTGCTATGGAGGAGAGGTATACAGAGGTTGCTATGGAAGGAGGGGGTATACAGAGGTTGCTATGGAAGGGGGGGTATACAGAGGTTGCTATGGATAATGGAGGAGAGGTATACAGAGGTTTCTATGGAAGGGGGGTATACAGAGGTTGCTATGGAGGAGAGGTATACAGAGGTTGCTATGGAAGGGGAGGTATACAGAGGTTGCTATGGAGGAGAGGTATACAGGAGGTTGGCTATGGAAGGAGGGGGTATACCAGAGGTTGGCTATGGAAGGGGGGGTATACAGAGGTTGGCTATGGAGGAGAGGTATACAGAGGTTGCTATGGAGGAGAGGTATACAGAGGTTGCTATGGAGGAGAGGTATACAGAGGTTGCTATGGAAGGGGGGTATACAGAGGTTGCTATGGAGGAGAGGTATACAGAGGTTGCTATGGAAAGGGAGGTATACAGAGGTTGCTATGGAAGGGGGGTATACAGAGGTTGGCTATGGAAGGGGGGTATACAGAGGTTGGCTATGGAAGGGGGGTATACAGAGGTTGCTATGGAGGAGAGGTATACAGAGGTGGCTATGGAAGGGGGGTTGCTATAAGGAGGGGGTATACAGAGGTTGCTATGGAGGAGAGTATACAGAGGTTGGCTATGGAAAGGGGTGTATACAGAGGTTGCTATGGAGGAGAGGTATACAGAGGTTGCTATGGAAGAGGGGGTATACAGGTTGCTATGGAAGGGGGGGTATACAGAGGTGGCTATGGAAGGGGGGTATACAGAGGTTGCTGTGGGAGGGGGGGGTTATACAGAGGTTGCTGTGGAAGGGGGGTATACAGAGGTTGCTATGGAGGAGAGGAGTATACAGAGGTTGCTATGGAGGAGAGGTATACAGAGGTTGCTGTGGAAGGGGGGGTATACAGAAGTGGCTATGGAAGGAGGGTATACAGAGGTGGCTATGGAAGGGGGGTATACAGAGGTTGCTAGGAAGGGGGGTATACAGAGGTTGCTATGGAAGGGGGGGTATACAGAGGTGGCTGTGGAAGGGGCGGTATACAGAGGTGGCTATGGAAGGGGGGTATATAGAGGTTGCTATGGAAGGGGGGTATACAGAGGTTGCTATGGAAGGGGGGGTATACAGAGGTGGCTATGGAAGGGGGGGGTATTACAGAGGTTGCTATGGAAGGGGGGGTATACAGAGGTTGCTATGGAAGAGGGGGGTATACAGAGGTGGCTGTGGACAGGGGGGGATACAGAGGTGGCCATGGACATGGGGTACAAAGGTGGCTGTGGACAGGAGGGGGATACAGAGGTGGACATTAGGTACAGAGGTGGCCGTGGACAGGGGGGGGATACAGAGGTGGCCGTGGACAGGGGGTACAGAGGTGGCCGTGGACGGGGTGTACAGAGGTGGACGTGGACAGGGGGTTACACATTGTGTGTACATTTTATGGGATGTTGGGGAGAAGAGCAAAATTGCATGGGGGCCCCAGGAAAACAGTTGCCCAGGGTCCAAACAATATTAAAGACAGCCCTGGGCGGGTTGTTAGCAGGCATAAGAGTATCATTATCCTATGTCAGGAATGGAAATTCTGTGTGGGGATATGTAAAGGGGCAAATATGTGTGTGTGTGTGTGGGTGGTGTGGGGGGGGGGGGGGGGTCATGTAAATGGGGGAAATACTGTGTGTGGGATGATCATTTTATTTGTATTGTTTTAAGTATATTCTTGTTCTGAAGCGACGTTGATTCTTTCTTAAAAACGAGGGGGGCGCAGTTTGCCATCTTCGCCCTGGGCACCAAATGGCCTTGTCCCAGCACTGGTGCTGGGTCAGCACTTGATAAGGATACTGCACCTTTCCTCATTCGAGAAATATGGTCCTGCGCGGAACAAATTGAGGACATCAAGCTAGCATCCAGACAAATCATTGAAAATACAAAAAGGGTGGAACTCCAGCTCAAAAATGTCCTGGATGTTTTGGGGAGGGTTTAAAGTGTTTTAAATGTTTTTTTTTTTACGTTTTGTTAATGATAGGAACAAACACTATTTTTAAGTTTATTGGAATCACCAGAAAAAAAATAAAAAAAAATAAAACCTGATTTTAGTTCTTTTCATCACCAGAAAATAAAAATAAAAAACATAAACCTGATTGTGTTTGTTTGAATCACCAGAAAAAAAAGAAAAAAAAGAAAACCTAATTTTAGTTGTTTTAATCACCAGAAAAACAAACAAACTGATTTTAGTTGTTTTATTCACCAGATAAAAACAAAAAACAAAACAAAAAAACCTGATTGTGTTTGTTTGAATCACCAGAAAAATTAAAAAGGATTGTACCTGTTTTGTTAAAAATAAAAATAATGGACACTCACAATTGTGTGGCTTGTTATTTTATATGAATGCTGACCTTCAAATTATGTTCTTGCTGGTAACATCAAACAATGATGGATATTTAGTACATTCAAAACACATAGCACTATGATAACCTAGGAGACAATGAAAATACACAAACATTCCCAATATTGCCAAAAAAATAAGTAGACTGTTTCTTTCATAAAAGATTTTTATTAGCTAATCAGCCAAGATCTGGCATTGGAATGGCCCCCTACCCCATAAAATAGTCCACGTAGGCCTGGCGCACAGCACGTGCGTTTTGGGGGCAAGCCTGGATGCCTGCCTCACGGGCCGCTCAGGAACATGAACTGGCTCCTCAGGCAATAATGCTAAATAATTGACAGAATGTCTTCTCAGAAAATTATGTAGGATACAGCAACATAAAATGATGGTATCCCATTTATACTCTGCCATGTTTATGGCCGTTAAAAACAAGCGGAATCGGCTGGCCATGATGCCAAACGCATTTTCAACCACTCTTCTGGCTCTGGCCAGCCGATAATTAAACACCCTCCTCTCATGGGTGAGGGCACGTTGGGGAAATGGCCTCAGGAGGTGGAGACCCAAGCCAAACGCCTCATCTGCGATGAACACAAAAGGAAGCCCCTCTTCGTTCTCCTCCGCAGGTGCCAATCCCAGGTCCTCCGACTGAAGCCATTGGGCAAACTTGGTCTCGGCAAAGACCCCGCCGTCCGACATCCGCCCATTCTTCCCAACGTCTAGGTAGAGAAATTCATAATTGGCAGACACCACCTCCATCAGCACAACACTGTGGAACCCCTTGTAGTTAAAATAATGGGATCCGGAATGGGGTGGTGGCACGATGCGGACGTGCTTGCCATCAATAGCTCCTCCACAGTTAGGAAAATTCCATCGCTGGGAGAAGTCCGCTGCCACAGTCTACCATTCCTGTGACGTGGTGGGGAACTGTAGAGAAACCCCCAAAAAATTATTCAAACATTGCTAATAGATTATCCAAAAACATTCTTGGATCCTAAAAAAAGAAGATCGTTAAGTTCAAGTATTATTGAACGAATCATAAATAATAAGGAATTAATAAGCACTTTAATCACACCCTCTGATGGTCACAAAACGCAAACAAAATAGGGTGAGGGGGGGCCCAAGATGAGTTTGTGACCTTTCTCAGAAAAAAAAAAAGGGAAATTGAAAAAGATTTGGGAGGGGGGAAACTACAATAGAGGGACTAAAAAATACAAAACTACAATAGGGAACAAAAACCAAGGGGGATATAGGGACTAAAAAATACAGAACTACAATAGGGAACAAAAACCAAGGGGGATATAGGGACTAAAAAATACAGAACTACAATAGGGAACAAAAACCAAGGGGGATATATGGACTAAAAAATACAGAACTACAATAGGGAACAAAAACCAAGGGGGATATAGGGACTAAAAAATACAGAACTACAATAGGGAACAAAACCAAGGGGGATATAGGGACTAAAAAATACAGAACTACAATAGGGAACAAAAACCAAGGGGGATATAGGGACTAAAAAATACAGAACTACAATAGGGAACAAAAACCAAGGGGGATATAGGGACTAAAAAATACAGAACTACAATAGGGAACAAAAACCAAGGGGGATATAGGGACTAGGCTAGGTGGGCTTGTACATTACTAAAAACTATAAAAAATAATAACAGTTTGTGCATTTAAAGGACACCACTTACCTTAATATAGTCCTCCTGCAAAACCTGGATTATGGCAGAACAGGTGTCCGGGATTATGAGGCCCAGAGCCTGGGGGGAGATGCCCGTCGAGTCCTGAAGACTTCTCCCTGTTGCCAGGTACCGCAAGGTAGCAACTAGCCGCTGCGTAGCAGTGATGGCTTCCCGCATAACGGTGTCCTGCCTGGTGATATAAGGTGACACCGAAGCCAAAAGCTGCTGGAATACGGGGTCAGACATCCAAAGAAAATTCCTGAAATCATCAGGGTTATTTTCTTGCATCTCCCGCAGGAGAGGCATATGAGAGAACTGGTCCCTGCGAAGAAACCAGTCCTTGGCCCACAAAGTCCTTCTCGCCCTCCTCAAGGACCGGAGCTGGGATGCAGCACACATCCTAACAAGATGCAAAGCACGCTCTTGGCGACAGGAACGTACCAGCAACATGGCTATAAAACGGTCATCAAATCAGATCGGACTAAAAAAAAAAACGCACTGAAGAACAGAAAGGCCTCTGAAGAACGACCTGCAAAACAGGAATGTGCAAACAAGAACGCACTGCCAAAACAGATACGATCTGAAAACAAGCACTGTAACACAGATACAAACCCAAAAGCACAAACTGTAAGACAGAAAACGTTTTTTAAAGCACGAAGACTGAAAAGCGCGAATCGTCTCTCACCAAACTTTTACTAACACGCAGCAACACGATATCAGCAAAAGAGGCCGGCTTCCGCATGAAAATTAGCCTTTATAGTCCCGTCGTACGTGATGGACGTCACCGCGCACTGCTAGAGCTTTTGGGAAAAACGATGGTGTGTACGCAACGTCGTTTTGGAAAATGAAGTTTGAAAAACGTCGTTTTTTTTCATGGGATAAAATGTTTTTTTTCATCGCAAAAAGTGATCGTGTGTACGCGGCATCAGAGTCTGAGCTAACTACCAGCTCAGACACCCACTAAATTTAAACATAGATCCTGGTCATCAGGAGCAGGGCGCTACAGATGTATGTACTGATGACCAAGTTGAAAGGCGGAACCTTTCCTTTCAAACCATAAGTCTGAATAATAGTCTGACAAATTCATCCTATAATAATAGATTTTGACGCTCCGGCGTAGGAGCCGCAGTAGTAGCGGCACTGGGGGAAGAGCATAGATTAGTGATAACTGATCCCTTGAAATTGCTAACACATCTGTCCTGTATGCAAGAGGATCTCTTGTCCTTAACACAAAGCTGTCCAGCTTTCTGTTGAACCTGGACGCCAACAGATCTACATCTGGGGTTCCCCTACCTCTGGCAGATGGCCTGAAAAATGTCAGGATCTAGAGACCATTCTCCTGGGAGCAACTGTTGGCGGCTCAAGAAATCTGCCTGCTAATTTTCTACTCCCGGATTGAAGACTGCAGATAGGCAAGGAACATGCTCCTCTGCTCAGGCCAGAATATAGTTTACCTCTAGCTGGACTTCGCAACTTCTGGTGCCGCCCTGATGATTGATGTAGGCCACTAGTGTGGCATTGTTGGATTGAATCCTGACAGGGCAATTCCATGGTTTGAATGTTCAGGCCTTTAAGGTCAGATGTGCCTTACATTTTTTTTTTTTTTTTTACAATTTCATTTATTTATAATTCTTTCTTTTCTTTTTTTTAAGAGGGGGTGGGTGGACCATGTCAGTGTGTTTTTTTTTTCTACAATTATTTTTTTTATTCTTTTATTTTTTTATCAGCCCTGTTGAGGGGCTTTGGTAAGATATCAGGGGTCTTAACAGACCTCTGACATCTCCCCTTTCAGACAGAGAAAGGGACTAAGAACACAGATTCCCCAGTCCCTTTCTCAGCAGCCTCAGCTGCGCTGAAAATGAATGGAGAGAAGACAGAGGCTCCTCTTCATTCATAAACTGAAACATTGTAAACACAGATGGAGGTGGCAGCACGGAGGGAGAGAGCAGCACGGAGGGGGACATGGATGGAGATGGCAGCTCGGAGGGAGAGAGCAGCACGGAGGTGGACACGGATGGAAATGGCAGCATGGAGGGAAAGAGCAGCACGGAGGGGGACACGGAGGGACTGGGAGAGAGGCAGCACGGAGGGAGAGAGCAGCACGGAGGGGACACGGATGGAGATGGCAGCATGGAGGGAAAGAGCAGCACAGAGGGAGACACGGAGGGAGAGAGCAGCACGGAGGGAGAGAGCAGCACGGAGGGGGACACGGATGGAGATGGCAGCACAGAGGGAGAGAGCAGCACGGAGGGGAACACGGATGGAGATGGCAGCACGGAGGGAGAGAGCAGCACGGAGGGGAAAACGGAGGGAGAGAGCAGCACGGAGGGAGAGAGCAGCACGGAGGGGGACACGGATGAAGATAGCAGCACAGAGGGAGAGAGCAGCACGGAGGGGGACACGGATGGAGATGGCAGCACTGAGGGGGACAAGGAGGGAGACTGCAGAAAAACGGAGGGGGGCTGGAGAAGGATACGGAACAGTCAGCGGTGATCGTGTGTGGGGGAGTTACAAGCACCGATCACCGCTGATTTTAAAGCAGCTGAAAGCCGCGCGCAGGGGGGCATTTGGAGAGAAGAGGAGAAATGACTTTTAAATCTATACAGCGGTGATCGGTGCTTGTAACTTTCCCACGCACTGATCACTGCTGACTGCCCAGGTATCGGGTGAAGCACGAGTACTCAGGCAAATGCTTGGTATCGGTACCAATATCGGTATCGGGACAACCCTAATAATAACCTTTAAAATGAGCACTTTAGATTTCTTCCATTGACTTTTAACCTCCCTGGCGGTATGATTCTTTCAGATTTTAGGTGCTGAAAGCGGTACCATTATTTGCAAGGGAATTTGGCGTTTTATACTGTAGGCTTGTAATTCTTAGGAATAACTCACTGAAATCTATCCAAACAAGAGTCTAATAGGCATCCCGGGTATGATTTATTTATTTTTTTTATTAAAAATTATAATATAATAAATAATTATAAAAAATTATAACAAATAATAATATAATTATAGTAAAAATTATTCAATAATGTAATCAAATCAAAATCACTGAAATTTGCTCAGTTGCAGAATTTTTGCTGTCATCATTTTTTTTTTTTATGACGAATTTCCCCATAAATCACTATCGCTAAATTCTGCAAGTGATTCTGATTTATTATCGCTGTTTTTTAGCTGCTCTAAAACAATTTTTGCCATAAAGGGACACTTTTGGTTGCTATGGGCAATCTACAGTTTGCAGGGAGAAAGAACAGTTTTTATTATATAAAAGGACATGTAGTGTACAGGGCAGACCACTAGGGACATGGGGGGTGTGTATTTTTTACATACAGTACTGTAATCTATAAGATTACAGTGTACTGTATGTATAGTGTTTGTTTACATTTTTGAATTTGGCGCCGTTCCCCCCCTACGTCGCGCCGCTCACAGGGAAGGGAATCGGAGGTACACACAGCATCAGGCGGACATCCGGCCGCCGTGTACTGCGGGGATTCATCGCTGGATCGCAGAGAAAAGGTAAGTAAACTCTTTTCTGCATCCAGCGAGGCAAGTCCGTGTGTGGCACGGGGTTACCGATCGTAGCTTAAAAATCTCACCCCGTGCCACACACGGGAAGACCGCCAGGGAGGTTAAAGGGAGTTCCGCGGCTTGTCGAATTCGAACACACCAACATTTTTCGCTGTTCCGGGAACGGGCGAACAACCAATGTTCGAGTTGAACTCATGTTCGACCCGAACATAAAGCTCATCCCTATTATGAGCCGATTCAGGTCTCTGAGATCTAGAATGGGTCTGACGTCTTCATTAGGTCCTAGATATATTGGACCCTCACGCATTCTTTGTCAAGTTAATCCAGTGGCCTATAAACTTTGATTGCCCCCCACACCTTTGAATCCCCAATATTTTTCATGTATTCTTGCTAAAGCCCTTTTACAAAAATAGATTTTCTCTACCATCTAGACGTTCTGCTCCTGTCTCAGTTGATGACCATTAGTAATATGAAGAGTTGTTCCGGACCATCTGGGCTCCGGAACCAGGAATCTTGTGAAGCACCCACACCCTGGCCAGGTAGGCCATAACGCACAGGGTGCGGTGATGTGGTCATCCTGAAGGTGGGTGCCACACTCCGTCAGGCAAACCAGAAGAGCCCCACAAAATGGCGTCTGCCTCATAAGTACCCTCTCCCAGCATGGCCTGCGAGGCCCAAGCCTCCCCATTGGCTGCTGGAAAAGAGCACCCGAACCTCAGCTTCTACTGCTGCCACCTGCTGTCCCGGGGTGGAACCACACCTCAGGTACAGCAGAATGAGCCCACAGCACAGCCAAGCTAAAACAGAGAGCCCTAAGGCCGCGTACACACGATCAGTCCAAACCGATGAAAACGGACTGAAGTCCAGTTTCATCTGTCCAAACCAACTGTGTGTATGGCCCATCAGTCTCTTGCCATTCAGTCCAAAGTTTTAAAACTTGCTTTAAAATCGGACTGATGGACGCCTGACTATCGGTCCAAAGTGATGGTTAGTACGCAAAAGCATTGGTTCAAAAACCCGCGCATGCTCAGAATCGACGCATGCATTGAACTTCGTTTTTTTCCGCACGCCGTTGTGTTTTACGTCACCGCGTTCTGACACGATCGGTTTTTGAACTGATGGTGTGTACGCACATCAGACCATCAGTCTGTGAACCGATAAAAATGAACTTCATTCCATTAACATAATCAGAATTGAGATCAGAACAAACTACACTCTGATCTTTCCCCCAAAATTTCAATAGCTCCCGTACTTTAAAGTACATGGGCGCTACATTTCTATTGGAGTGCTTGTGGTAATTTCTGGTACTTTTGATGCTTCTACAATAAAAGTTGTTTGATAAGATCCACCACCGAGAGAAATGCTTGCTTACCAGATTTCAATGACCCCCTATTACAGAGGATCAAAGATAGCCTTGAGATAAAGCAACTCAGTCTGCTGCAGCCAAATCCAATGACGATGTTTCAGATCAGCACACTCACAGACTCGATGGATTCCATAATGCAGAATCAGTGGGAGCCCCGAACGTGTCGCCTGCAACCAGATGCTATCAGGTGTCCCCAGCGGAGTCCCTCCTTATGTGCTGCCCTTCTGCTGCTCTGGTTTCTCTACGCTCAGGCTAGGCACTGTGACTGCACCCACCTGCCGCACCTGTGATTGCTCCCTGCCTCACATTACACCAGGCAATAGGTAACAATATGTACAGATTAAATATACTCCCCAATAACTTTTGGCCTGTGTGGGATGCTGTGGCTAAAGGGGAACCTCAGGCCGGCCTACGATGCTTCTAGTACACACCCAGTGAAATGATCTCAATACCTGTGGTGTGTCCTCTTTAAGAGCAACTGCGGTAATAGCCTGGAGGCAAAGCTTTGTGTTTTATTATCTTCACCGGCAATGTAGGAGCTCTGTGAACAATATTTGGATGTGGTATTCTATGAAAAGCATTAAAGGTACCTGGGCAAATCCCCATCACCAAATCCTGTACATAGTCAGCGGTCCTCCCCTGAGTGATCGATCGATCTTAGATGCAGGTGTGTCGCAGTGGCATTTAGTCCTTGAGCTGTTGCAGGGTGTCCTTTAGCATGGACAGTTTGTTCCTCTGGGCTGGAGCTGCATTACCTATCTGTTCCTCTGGGCTGGAGTTGCAGGCTGTGTGCCCCTTGGTAGGCCGCGATTCCACACATACATAGAGTGCAGGAGATGCTCTCCTGATGGGGTGCAGGCAAAAAACGTCTCTGGCCTAGTTCTTCTGGCTTATTATGTCCTCCCCCACAGTCCTTTGCTGCTGTCTGATGATTGGCTCAGACAACCTCCAATCGGGAGTTTACAAACAAGAGTCTGTGTGTGAAGAGAGAAAGGGGAGGTGAAAAAGCCCATGCTGTTGCAGCAGACACCTGCTACATTTGCATCTCTGTATAGGCAGTACTATTCACGTCAATTGGGATGCAGCAGTTGCAAAGAACCAGCTGCTGCTCCCAACTTAAAGGGGTGTTCCAGCCAAAAATTGTGGCTTTTAACCACTTAAGACCCAGACCAAAATGCAGGTAAAGGACCTTGCCCCTTTTTGCGATTCGGCACTGCTTCGTTTTAACGGACAATTGCGCGGTCGTGCGACGTGGCTCCCAAACAAAATTGGCATCCTTTTTTTCCCACAAATAGAGCTTTCTTTTGGTGGTATTTGATCACCTCTGCGGTTTTTATTTTTTGCGCTATTAACAAAAATAGAGAGACAATTTTAAAAAAAATGCAATATTTTTTACTTTTTGCTATAATAAATATCCCCCAAAAATATATAAAAAAACTTTTTTTTTCCTCAGTTTAGGCCGATACGTATTCTTCTACGTATTTTTGGTAAAAAAAATCGCAATAAGCGTTTATCGGTTGGTTTTCGCAAAATTTATAGCGTTTACAAAATAAGGGATAGTTTTATTGCATTTTTATTAATTTTTTTTTTTTTACTACTAATAGCGGCGATCAGCGATTTTTTTCGTGACTGCGACAATATGGCGGACACTTCGGACAATTTTGACACATTTTTGGGACAATTGTCATTTTCACAGCAAAAAATGCATTTAAATTGCATTGTTTACTGTGGAAATGACAGCTGCAGTTTGGGAGTTAACCACAGGTGGCGCTGTAGGGGATGTGTGACCTAATGTGTTTGTTTACAACTGTAGGGGGGTGTGGCTGTAGGTGTGATGTCATCGATCGCATCCCCCTATTACAGGGATGACGCGATCGATGCTGCGGCCACAGAGAAGCACGGGGAAGCCGTGTGTACACACGGCTCTCCCCGTTCTTCCGCTCCAGGGACGGATCGCCGCACTCCAGCGGCGATCGGGTCCGCGAATCCAGCGGTCCCGGTCCTGGAGCTTCGGACCGGGTCGCGGGCGCGCGCCCGCGACCCACGGCTGGGTACTAAAATCAACGTATATATACGTTGATGTGCCCAGCCGTGCCATTCTGCCGACGTAAATGTGCAGTAGGCGGTCCTTAAGTGGTTAATAAACACTCACTTACCTGCTCCTGCGTTCCAGCGACGCGCCGACCGGGGCTCCGCTCCTCTCCCCCCCTCCCCAGCCGGCGTCTCCATCCCGACTGTGGGCACCCAGCCTTGACAGCCTTCGGCTTCACGGCCGGGCACCCACTGCGCATGCGCGAGCCGCACTGCGCATGCGTGCGCGGTGCGGCTCGCCGCTGATTGGACAGACGATTGCCTAGGACCTGTCAGTGTCCTAGGCCATCGCCTACAGGGAGGGGCTGAAATAAGGCGATTACGCCTAATCGCCTTACCAGCCCCTCGGCGGAAGCAGGAAGTGGGACAGGAAGTCCCACTCCTCCTGAAGCCCCCACTCCCCCCCCAAAAAAAATTACATGCCAAATGTGGCATGTAAGGGGGTGAGGAGTGGAACAAGCGGAAGTTCCAAATTTGGGTGGAACTCCTCTTTAACATCTGTGTTGGTATACATCCCTGAAAGCAGACAGTGTATGTTCAGGGCCATGCAACCACACAGATTTCAGATTAGAAGCAGCAGCTGTGTCGGTGCATGCTCCGTGTCTCAACTGACATGACTAGGACTGCCTGCACACCTGTCCATCCCTGTGCGGGTAAAAAAAAACATTGCACCGGCGTACGCTCTAGTCTGCCTGTGTGAAGGAAGCCTAATCAGGTGTCTTTCTTGTTGAGGATCCCATTTTGTTGAGGCTCCAGTTGATATTAAGATATTTTACATCTCAGAATAATATAAATGGTTTAGGAAATTAAGTCCTGAATCTTTATTAATTAGCAAAAGTCATATTTACTTTGTTTTCACCCAACAACTTAACCACTGCAGTTGAGCGTAATCTAGATTATCTCAGATCTTATGTTGTAACACCATTAATAAAACACTTATTAATGCTTTTGCTGATTTTGTTCATTTGGAAGACAGCAAAAGCACCATATTACCATAGCAACTGATATTTAATTGGTTTCTCCTCATTAGTGATGCCAGTACTGGATTTTGAAAACATTAACCACTTAAGGACCGCCTACTGCACATTTACGTCGGCAGAATGGCACGGCTGGGCACATCAACGTATATATACGTTGATTTTAGTACCCAGCCGTGGGTCGCGGGCGCGCGCCCGCGGGTGCGCGCCCGTGGCCCGGTCCGAAGCTCCAGGACCGGGACCGCGGGATTCGCGGACCCGATCGCCGCTGGAGTGCGGCGATCCGTCCCTGGAGAGGAAGAACGGGGAGAGCCGTGTGTACACACGGCTTCCCTGTGCTTCTGTGTGGCCGCAGCATCAATCGCGTCATCCCTGTAATAGGGGGACGCGATCGATGACGTCACACCTACAGCCACACCCCCCTACAGTTGTAAACACACACATTAGGTCACACATCCCCTACAGCGCCACCTGTGGTTAACTCCCAAACTGCAACTGTCATTTCCACAGTAAACAATGCAATTTAAATGCATTTTTTGCTGTGAAAATGACAATTGTCCCAAAAATGTGTCAAAATTGTCCGAAGTGTCCGCCATATTGTCGCAGTCACGAAAAAAATCGCTGATCGCCGCTATTAGTAGTAAAAAAAAAAAAATTAATAAAAATGCAATAAAACTATCCCTTATTTTGTAAATGCTATAAATTTTGCGAAAACCAACCGATACACGCTTATTGCGATTTTTTTTACCAAAAATACGTAGAAGAATACGTATCGGCCTAAACTGAGGAAAAAAAATGTTTTTTTTATATATTTTTGGGGGATATTTATTATAGCAAAAAGTAAAAAATATTGCATTTTTTTTAAAATTGTCGCTCTATTTTTGTTAATAGCGCAAAAAATTAAAACCGCAGAGGTGATCAAATACCACCAAAAGAAAGCTCTATTTGTGGGGAAAAAAGGACGCCAATTTTGTTTGGGAGCCACGTCGCACGACTGCGCAATTGTCAGTTAAAACGAAGCAGTGCCGAATCGCAAAAAGGGGCAAGGTCCTTTACCTGCATTTTGGTCTGGGTCTTAAGTGGTTAAGGACACACACATAATTTTTATGTAAAAAAAATGTGGGTCACACAAGACAAAGACTAAAGCCCCATACACACCATCAGATTATCTGAAGATTTTTGTCGTCAGATTTACCAAAACCATCTAATATGAGGTCAAACCTTAAGAGTTTCAATTTGTATGCAATCAGGCAGGCCCTTGTACTACATGGTTTTGGTAAATCTGAAGACAAAGATCTGCAGATAATCTGATGGTGTGTATGGGGCTTAATCCTGGTTTTCTTTTGAGAACAATATACAGTACATCAGATTGTTTTTTCATATCACAACAGTCAACAAAATGATTGTGGATCAAGTGCATATGCTAATGCAAGTTCACTTAAAGCCTCACTCCGGGAGAGGTTTCAGGTTTTAGATGAGTATATCTGGCTTCATAGGTAAGTAGGAAAAAATACTTAGTAGCTGCATAATGCTGCGTACACATGTTCGGTTAAACC